>JBBPCS010001372.1:0-15218 GCA_037974645.1 Hollardia meadi
TGTGTGTGTGTGTGTGTGTGTGTGTGTGTGTGTGTGTGTGTGTGTGTGTGTGTGTGTGTGTGTGTGTGTGAAAAGAGTTTTATTTGATTACGGCTGCCTTTTATCTGCCTCTACAGCTGTGCTGGCGTTGATAGTGAAGCTTTTTCAATGCATAATTGTCTGCCGCCACTGAGGAATAGAGGACTTTGAGTCAAATCAAGTGGAGTGAGGAAGCTTTCTCACAATGAGGCCACATCCCTCCAATACCGAGGCACATATTCTTAAATATTCTTTATAAGCATGTGTGAAGATTGGGCCACATTCAGCTCTTTCGGCCACTATTCCAGATGTCAAAAGGAGCAAAGTGCTCCAGGAAATCTACACCAGGTGGCAAATTTTAAATGCCACATAGAATTGGACATAAGTTAAAACCCAGATTAAAGCTGTAAAGTCCAGATTTATTTATGCGGCCCTTCACCACACTTCCTTTCAGAACCAGCTTCCTCCGCAGCCTTTCGTCTGGTTTTAATAAGGTCTGATGACTGAGTTAGCTGTGCATGACGGTATAGTCAACCTAGTAAATGTGGGAAACTCTGCTTCTACCTTGTCCAGTTTTTAATCTGGAAACTTTTTTAGTCCTTCTTTAAAAGGACGGTCCATTGTCCATAATGAAATAAGTGATAACGGTCACGTGGCTGTAATTGAGAAATATGGCAAAAATAAGTTTGAAAAAGCTCAACAGCAATGTGTCTTTCCAGAAATCATGACCCGGTTACGACACCAGCGTGGAGTCATGCACACCTTCTTGCTGTAGCACAAAGATTGAATCGAATGGGTGCAATTTGGAAAGATAATGAGAGAAATAGCAGCGATAACAGTATTTGGAAATGTTCTGACTGTTGCTTTTGTTTAGGCTTCAGTAGATCCAACTTGAGAAATACACCTATTCACTTTCTGGGCAAGAGTGAGATGAGAATCTGTGCATTAACTATGAAGGTAGCACACGGACACGGTTAGCTTGGCTTAGCTAACGGGCTGGGAGCAGATGGCTTGCAGGGCTCTATCAGAAGTTTAGAAAATCAACACATTAAATCTAATTTGTTTAATCTGTACAAAAACAGAAATATTAAAAAAAAAATGACTAAGTGTGGTTTTACTGCAATGTGACGGGAAACCTGCGTGCGCGTGCGTGCGTGTGTGTGTGTGTGCGTCCGTGCAAATCTGCACTTCACCTATTATTATTTGCAGGTGCACACTAACTGTAATATTTGTTTTTAATCACCTTTTCAGTTACTATTTCACACAAAAAAATCTGAATTTAGGACAAGTAAGAATATAGTACAAATAATTTAAATAATGAGTCATAAATAATAATAGGTAGACTCTTTGACCCTGGATGATGCTTTGACATTCTGGTTTGAAGTTTGGCACTAATCCACCAGCAGCTTGCAGAAATGTTAATGAAAAGGGCTGAGATGAAAAATCCTGACCCCCCCCGGAGGAGTTTTTAGAAGTGGCCCTGGATGAGGCTGTCTGCTAAATGCTTAAACCATAAATCCTGAAGGTAGGCAGAACATTAGCCGACCTGCTCAAACAGTCCGGTGGGCTGTGACGTTCAGTAATTACCATTCAACGTGTTTTTGACGTTCCTCCGTGATCAATCTCTAAAGAGTTAAAACAACCAAATGACTCGAAGTGCATGTTTCACTTGTTTCAGTCCTCCTAGTGGAGCTGCTCAGTGGGGACGCCGGTCGTCCCCGGTGCTTTTAAAACCACTTCCCAACTTATCAACTGTGTACACACACAGTGTTTAACTTCATCCACTCATTTCAGCCTGTCACATTCATGTGATGTTGCCACAGCTCGGGTCTTTGTCTTGTCGTCGTATCTTGTCCTCGGTCCAATCTGTCTTCCCCTCGGTCTGTTTCTGTCCTGAATGCTTGTATGTGGAGGGCTGCGGTGTTTAGGGGAGCGTTTCCCCCTCGAGGTCTCAGCTGGATGTTCCACGTCACATGCAGGAATGTCAATCGACCAATCGGACTGTGACAGAACACAGAGGACACTGAGGCTTTTGCCTGAGTTAGTGGACAGCATCAGTCGGAGCGGTGATGGTGGTGTCTCTCTTTTACCCCCCATCTTTCCTGCCTTTACACTCCCACTGTTGAAGGAAAATGTGTTTTAATCCATTTTATATACTACACGGGTTCATGTTATTTAAAGAAACCGTGTTATTAAGGAGTCGACATCTTCACATGAAGAGTTCTCAGAAACTTTGTCCGTCAGCTTTGACTGTGTTTGAGCACCAAGCATCGATGATGTAATCACAGGCTCCGCCTCCCCTCGTCCTGCCGGAGTCCTGCGCTCCGTCGGCTCGGAACACGGAACACCCGTCGAGTGCAGCAGCTCGATCCGGGATGTTGTGGTGGAGACGGTCTCTATGAAGACGTGGACACAACAGTCTCTGATTTTCCTGAAGCCTGAAGTCCAAGCTGGGCTAGCATGGCTCCCATCCTGGATCTCTGTCCTCCCGGGGCGGTCCGGCTGGTCTGGCTGAACGGTCGCCAGTGATCATCCCAAAAAACTCTGCTGCTGTTAATCCAAACCCTGCACCTCCTTCTCCAACACTGATGTGTGTATTTCTCTCAGAGTTAATACAATAATAATAATGATAAATCTGAAAAAGTAACAGATTAAAAACAAACATATAGAAAGTTTGAAGGAGCTACTGAAGCTACAAAGTAGTTTATTCTTCAATGCAGATGCAGCGATCTGCATTGAAGAATAAACTACTTTGTGTAGATGAAGTCTTGGTTCCAATCAGAAACCACTACTACAAAACTTCTTGGCATTCATCCTTTCAGGCTCCAAACTCTAGAACATGGGCAGAGCTGTGGAAACAAATGCTCCCTGAATAACTGTACCATTAAAAATGCAGAAAGTCCCACCGGCTGAATGTCTGACCACGGGGCCTACAAGTCTGAATCTAACCAGTTCCTAAGATTCTAAGTGCACCGAATTCATGTCAGTTCTCATATTATGGTGGAATATTCCTTCACTTCACTTGGTACAACCTCACCATGCTAGGACATTTTGATTAGCTGTATTCTGTAGGTACAGAAGAAAAGAAGCATGCGTACATTAAAAACAAATTAAGGGAACGATTCGCCCAAAAAGGAAAAGTAGCTGGGGATTTCTTTTAAAATGTAAATAAAAAACAAAACAAAATGGCTCCATACAGCTACCATCATCCAAGTTGTTTATAAAGATGGCCGACATGAGAGCTCCCCTCCCCCTCCATGTTAGCAGATGGGACTCTCCCTCTATGTAGAGGAACAGAGGCATCAGGGTGGCTTCGGACGTCGCTGCTACATTCAACACTCCCACGACCCAGACCCCACCGCCAACATCATCGCCGGTTTTGGAGGAGACCCGGTCGGACCTTGTTGTTAGCCTACCGGAACCAATAATAACTGTTTTTTTCAGGCTTCTGATTGGCCTATACGGTAAGGGTTATATACCTGTTGCTTTGGTATGCTCTTGACAACGTATTTTTACGTTTTAATATAGACGGAGATATTTTTTTAAAACGAAGGAGGAAAAATACCCGTGTACGTACGGACTAGGCCTCAGTTTTCCATCAGCATGGGGGTGAGTAGATAAAGACATTTTTGGGTGAACTGTTCCTTTAAAAACACACTTGCATCAGAACTTCCCTGATGAAAAGTGGAACATCACAAAAAGGACCTACACTCCATTTTGTGAACGCTACCTGTCACCTTTTTTTTCACGCTTCTACTTTTGGTGAATTGAACTGCCGGAGGAGAGACGACGTGCCCAGCAACGGTAAGAAAATGAGATCCAGACACAAAAGTGATTTCCCTCTGCAGTCTGCCAGGTTCTGCTCATACTTAATTGGTGGCATTTTTTACTCCGCTTGTGTTCTTGTGACCGGCACCGTACATAATTCCAGTGCCTTTTTCTTTTCTTCGATGGCCAGCAGTGTAATTGAAACACCAACCATGTTTCTTAAATCAATCTCTCTCCATGGGAACCTCTCTCTCTCTCTGCCAGCCACACCAGAGCAGCAGCACTCTCCTGCTTACTGTGATATTATAAATGCCAGCCTCTCCACATTCAGCAAAGAGCGAGGTTGCAACCTGCCGGAGCTTCATTCTGACTGGTGCGTATAATGACCCCGCTGGGTTTCCCTTGGCAGCAGTATTCTGCGTTTAATCTGCTCTGACAAAGTAGAGCTGGAAATTCACAAGTTCTGGCACAAATCAGACGATAGCAAAGCAATAACAGAACCGTGACGCTGACCCCTGGGTGTTTTCCAGGGAGAAACCAAGAAGTGTCCTTTTTCAGTGTTTTGACAGTCATATTGACCTGTTGAACGCTGTGCTCTATTTATTGAATACTTGTATAAGTTCCAATGCGGTTAAATCGGTTTGTAATAATTCCTCTTGACAAATTCTTGTGTCAGTGGAACAGAGTGAGGCAAGCTGAAATGCCTGACCCACATTCAGGGGAGAAACTGGTCTCATACAGACTAGTGCTGGATTTATGGGACTCACTAAAAACTGTATTTCTCCCGGGTGGGCGTAGTTTTACAGGACGTAGCAGTGCACGCTTCAGCGAGCTCCATGACCGTATCTGAGTGCTCGTTGTTTTCATATAATTTATATATTTGGTCTCACCTATGTACATGGAATCTGATAGTCTACCTTGGAGGACCATTTGGGCGATTATTCCACCATAGAACTGATTTTCCAAAAAGAATTATGGGGCCAAATCATCAGATTGTTTTGTTTAATTAACAAAAACTAGATTCAAGACCGGATGGAAGCTCTCAAGATCCTCATCCAGGAAGGACGTCATTTCAAGGGGCTGATTTATCATTACTTTTCTGATCAGGAGTATTGAGCAGCACCAATATCAGTGTGTGCAAACTGAAAAATTAGAGCAAAGGTGAACTGGGACAACTGAGAACTTTTATATTTAGGTCCGAAGTAGTTTGCATATATGTTCCTTATTGAATGACCTGCTGTGTATCAATACGCTGAGTAATGTCAGCAGGACAGAATCCTGCACATCCATCAGATTCCAGCACATTTCATTCCGGTGATGCTCCGTCGACAGGGACACGACAGCAAAACATCTCAACCAGTCAAACATAATCTACCCGAGTGATGATTTATATCAGCTCACAAAAACACACACATAACACAAAGACACACACACAAGCCATTACTACCTGCACAGTGTAACGATCGGGCACAGGTTCAGTTCTTCAGCGGCCATAAAATCCCTTCATTTTCATTAACCCTGAACTGAACCTGCAGAACAAGAAAGAAGGGACTTTACTGCGACAGCTGGGCGGACAGGAAAATTTACAGTTGTGCCTTTTCGAAGTTTTATGGCTCCGCGTTGCCCTCATACATCCAATCGACGCATTGATATCTCATCAGTTTTCCTGTGTAGGACGGCCAAATGGAGCCCACGCAGTTTAGAGCAAAACATGAACAGCTAATACATAACCTGAGTTCATCTTCTGTCGTCTTCCAATGACTCTCCATTTAACTGTTCCATTAAACACAAGTGGGCCTGCAGAACCCACCGATTTATTCATAACCAGAGTTTTAAAACCTGCTCTGAGCAATTTATTCTTTTTCCCCGCACTGAATGAACATACTTATTCAACATCACCGTGACGGAAAGAAGGTATTTCAACTTTGCAGTAAAGCAAGTCATTATCCCCACTCAGTGCTAATCACATAAACTATCTGGCTGCATGAATGAAAGGATTAATACGAGTATGGATGAGGAGCCAAAGATGGTCCCATTTTTCATATTAACTGGATTATCATCATCTTCTTCAGCTCCATGAAATGTCTTCAGAAACACAGACTCTGATACATGTTTGCCCGCAGACACTTCTGTGGCCTTAAAGGGGATCGTTGACAATTTCTTCATTCTTCTCCACATTCCAAGAGCCCGCCGCTCGCATGACTGCTGTTCAAACTTCGGCATTGTTGAATGCCATCGAGAGAGAGAGCGGCGTCTCACCAAACTCAGATCAAACTGTAACGAGGCAGAGCTGATCAAATATGAGCCAATATTCTGTTACTGCGCTGCCTGTTTCTCACCTAGAATGCTTTCAGAAACATTTTTGTATACTGTTCAGCTTTAACAGAGAAAGTTTGTGAACAGGAAGCGCCGCCATATTGTTTCCTGTATTGTGAAAACTAGGAAGTGCTGATCAAACATGAACCATGATCCAGTTTGATGCTTATTTCTCACTAACGTACTGTTTATCTGTAATATGAGATCATCTGTTACCAGCCGGTCGCCATACTGTTTCCTGTTTCAACGGATGGACGAACTAATTCCAAGCAACTCGCAGGTCTTTGCCCACAAGCCGGAGCATTTAGAGGTCCGGTGCATTCTGGGTGTTGTACCGCCGAATATTTGCATCTTTTGACAAGACCATCTTTCCAGTGGAGAAATACTTCTTCTTAGCAATAGACAAGAGGATCTATTACTCCTCCCAATGCAACCTCATCATTGTCTATTCTCCCTATCCACTCTCTTCTCTCTTCCTCCCTTTGGCTATCATGTATTTGCTCTCCTGCATGCTGCCCCTTCCACCATCGCCCATTTCGTCTTCATCCATTCTCCAAATTTAATCCAGTTAATGGGCCGAGCTCTTGTGCAGCTGAGCAGAACGAGGCCCACTAAGAAGTCCAAATGTGCACCAGCAGGAATACGCTAAAGTCCGTACTCATGTCCGTGCATGGACACACTCAGAAGAAACACACTGTACACAATAAAGCACAACTGAGCATAATGCACAAAGACACTAACACACATACAAGCAACCATGTGCAGATCTGAGAGAAATTACTGGATCGCTGTACAGTTTGTTGCGACGATTCTGCAGCTAAGAAGAAAACAAATTCGATTTATGTGCCCTGTGGATGAACTGGGGAACCCTGTCATAGCACTACCTTAATTAGCAATTAGATCCAAGCAAGTGGCGAGGTGGGGCATTATGGGATTGACTAGTAGGGGGTTAGACTTTCCATTTTATTACTCATCTGCTAACGCTTGCATCAGAAGACGAAACCGAGGGGAATGGAGCAGTGCAGCTCACATCTTTCTCCTCTCTAAGATTCACAAAGCTTCCAGAAAACTTCCCCACTCTGCACGTTCTCCGCTTCGGTCGGACAACGATGCCGCATTAGCTTTACGTTCATTTTTACTCAACATTATCTGCTATAAAGCCGACAATACTGTGATTTCTCAGACTGTAAAAACAACACTCGCAGTTGTCTCGTTTTTGTGCATGTAACAAAAAATTTAACTGGTTGCACCTGTATTTTAATTATTAATTGACTCCATTATTTTTGCAAAGTGCCTCGGTCGTCACAGAAAGCCTGTAGGGTGAGCTCACATCATTATATCATTGGTCTCGGTATGATCTCAGTCTGACGAGCCCAGAAACAGCTGCTCACATATGCTTTTCTGAATAATAGATGCGATGAGCCGGTGCTTCTACCACTCATCATCTTGTAGGCTTCGTCAGCAGCCACACGGCATCAGCTGGAGAACATAGAATCATCAGACGCTTCATGGTGGATCCGTGCCATTCTTCCCCGGTCTGTGTTGCTCTTTGATGTGGTTATTGAGGTATTAAGAGTACATTTAGGATGACTTGGGATTGATCTATGGGTAGATATTAGAGGTTGACTGACTGGATTTTCACTGTCTGATATGGTAATAACAATAGTTTGTAGCATGAAAAAGCAGATTAATCGGCCGATATCACTCCATCCACCAATGCATAAAAAACATTGTTGGAAATAAACAATTTAGATAGATATAGGTATGAATATGGAGGCAGTAATATAGCCGACACCAGCGCAAGATGGCTTCTGTACAGTGGGAGGAAGTGGAGACACGGTGGCCATCTTTATTTAGGTCAATGGTTTGAAAAGCAGACTTAACACTGGTTAGAAAAAGCTGCACAGAAAGCTTCTCCTACATCTACTTTTATTTGTTTCAAATAAATAAATAGTTTCATCTGTCTGCGCTGATTATTCAGCACCAGTAAGTGTTTTTGCTTCACTGCTGGCCTCGATGCAGAGGAGGGTTTCTGGATTTTATCTCCATCTATCATGAGTAGGTGGTGGGTTGATGTCTGCTTCATGCTCACATGAGGATACAATGGTCCAGTGGAGGATGAAATATGCAATCTCATGGCATAACAGCATTGAATCTACATTCCTGGAAGTCATCTGGAATGTACGCAGGATTAAAGTGCACTTCCACATACAGTGGATGCATGTACACCCATAAATACACAGGAACATGTAGTTCCACACACTACGTATTGTTGAACATGTATCATACATGCTTGATGTCTATTTAAAGACATATGGACCATCTTTCGACCTGTACCTTCCTCTAGAAATGAAGCACCTCACTGATATGCACTTGTGCCCACAGGCTCGGAGGAATTCAGCAGCCTTTATCCTTTCCTCTGGCCTCGGTTCTGCTGGCATTACTCTGACTAACCCTGCCGCTCTGCTGCTCTGATCACTGAGCTCCGATCACGTCCCTTTATATCCACTGTCCTCCAGAGACCTCGAAGCTGGAGGCTGCATCTGCTCACAAACTGCAGCTTGAAAAAGCCAAAGGTAGCTGCGCTGGTTGAATAGATAAACTAAGGTCATGACCTGTTTGTCTGTCTTTTTATTGATGCTTCTATTTATGGTTCGATTTAATAAAATAACTCAAAGCTGCTTCGATAATGGGACTCTCTCTCTCTGGCCGTGGTTTTGCAGGACGTAGCAGCGCATGCTTTGGCGAGCTCTGTGACCGTCTCAGCCCGTGCACGTTGTTTTCCTATCATTTGTGTATTTATGTCTATGTACATGGAAAGTTAAGATGTGTTAATATGTTTACATTTTCTGTCGTAGTTTGGTTAGGGTTTAGGAAAAGATCATGGTTTGGATTAAACTAAGAAGTCCTCGTTGACTTTTGGTTTCACTCGGGACACAAACAGCGACGATCACGGGAAATAAAAAGTCATCTCTGTTTGAAGTGACGAGGTGACCCAGGAGACGGCGAGAACACGCATTGTGTAGCGCAGGAAATGAGGCTCTCTGACAATAAATACTGTTAAATTAACTATTAATATTAAAAACCTTTCAGTTATATGGACAATTTTAGCTCTTCCCAGTTCATTGTGCTATTTTGGTTTTGTTTCACTGTCACGTAGCTCGTTAGCATTGTTTGCAGCTGTTTTCAACATCAAACCTCCGATAGTACAACTGTCGACCTGCCCAGCACAAACGTAGTGATCAGCTGGTGAAGAAACTGGAACGTTGAGCCACTAAAGAGCCAGATATTTTTCTAAAGAGTTGGTGGAGACTAAAACAGCTAAAAGGGTGAATCTTGGATAAAGAGCGGTAGCCTGCTAATATCAGGATGAGCTCACCAAACCAGCTTATGATTGATGTTAAAATAGCTAAAAAGCTAACAAACATTTATTTATTTATTTGTTTTGCAGAGGCTTTGTCTTTGCAAGCGAAAATAATTACAGATGAACACTAAATAAAGGCACTCTGTTTAATTGACAGCAGGTCGTGATTTGTGTTCGTGTCCAGCAGCATCCCAGCAAACGTCCTGCCGGCTGCCAGGAATAAATCGTGCATCTCAATCAGCGTTTCCGCAGCATCAGCAAACGGCAGCAAACTCCCTCCTCTCAAGCAAGCGCTGCATTATTTTGTTATTGGCTGCCCATGAGAGAACATCAGCTGCACACCAACATCCTCGCCACGATTACTTCTCTGAAAACTCGGGGCTAATCTCAAGGGGAATAAATGTTGAAGGAGTGTGTGTTTCAAGTCAACTCCAGCAAACCTAAAGACACTTGCTCACTCATTTTATTTCATGTATTTATTTGATCCTTTCATGCTTCATGCTGAGCGATTTCAAAGAACTCATTCAAGTAATTCTGCTTAAAATTTGCTGTTGAACACTTTTCTTGGAGAAAAAAAAAAGTCGACCTCAGTCAGGTTATATATATTAAGAAGATGTTTGCCTTTCTGCTCGAGATTTTAGATGTTTTTCAGTTCACTTCAAACCTTTATTTAAGCCTCGGAAATCATTGAGGTTTCCCTCATTTGCAATGGTGTCGAGATACAGAGACAATTATTTACAAAAATATATGCAAAGTTATTTTTACATTATAACCCATCTTCTTTAAATTGCTCTCCAGCTAAAAGTGTTTTTGTAACTGTAGTGTCCAACAAGCTAACATGAGTTGTGTACGTCAGCAGGGCTACAGAAAATGTTACGCTGTCCTGTAAGTTATGGAGCCGCTGTGGGTCGATCCTTGTCTGAAATAAATCTGGATTCATATATTTGAATTTCATGAAAGCTCTTTCTCCTCCCTCACATCACCTTCAGTGTCGACTTTTTTAATTTACTGATATCACTTCTCGCTTCGCACATTTTCCATCATGTCGGTATAATTTCGGTCAACTTCACAGTAATGAGTAAATTCAATAGGCCGTTTCATTTTTATGGCGTATTGCTGCATCCTGGAAACAAACGTAATTGACTGAAACATGAGGTGATACGAGGGAAAGGTGGCTTAAACAAATGATAAAAGAGACTGAAATTGCAGGTACATACACCAACTATTGAAAAGTGCTGCATTTATGAAACAAAATCCTGTAACACCAGAGAGTCCAAGGATTTCTTCTGTACGCTCTCAGTAACAATATGAAGGCTGCAAACAGTTTACCGATGGGCTGACCCCCCAGGGACGGCCCTTCTGCTGGGTTTGACACATTTCTCAGGCAGCCTCAGAGTCTGATTACAGAAGGTTGAAAAGGTCTGCCGGCCGCCCCCTCAGTCGATAAGTTAACGCAGCATTCTGCAGGCCTGAGGCAGGAAATGACCCAAACATGTGACCCCCTGTGTATCCATCCTCAGAGTGATGGTCCCGATACTTTTAAAACAAGTTTTAATGTCTTGTGGGTGCAGTCTGACTGTGAGACCTGCTTGCCCCGCCCCTCTTCTTTCTGTTTCTCTGTCCCCTTGTCTGTCGCACAAAAAACACAACGCTTGTTATTAATCACGTATCCTGTATCGAAACAATCGAAACCAACGTGGTCGCCTACTGCATGACATTGCACCAACCACGTGCACTTAAAAGATTTAAACAATGACACATGTAGGCTTCCATATACAGTCTGTGGTCGTACCACAATCAGTGCGTTTACAGGAGGGACATATTATCAGAGAGAGAGAATAAAAAAATAAAAACTTTATGTAGCAGTTGTTTTATAGGTGTTGATATTGTGCCACCACAAATAAATGAATGTGTGTGTTAATTATGTTACGGTTGACCAGTTCTTGTCAGGCGGACCTTAGAGGGCAGAGATGCAGAGTGGAGGCCACGAAGGCCACAGTGACTGATGGGCACATATTTTCCTGAAGGGCATCAAGGCCAGATCGAGGGGCAATAGCAGGACCATGGCCGTCATGGCCACTGGTGAAATTCCTGCCCTGGGCGACACCCACAAAAATGTCACCACAACTGTGTGTGTCACACGTGTGTGAAACTTCCAGCCTCACAGTATTTCCTGGAACATATGTTTCTCCGAAGCTGATGTTCTTCCATGTGCTTTTCAGTTTGCTTTTGCCTCATCTCAGCCCTGATGGCTGCCCTCTTCACCCTCTCTGTGGCCGTTTTGGCAGCCTTCAGCTCACTCTCCAGTTGGCTGAGGCTCTTCTGCTTCATCTTGTGTGTGATACAGACCGATACTTAGTCTTTCAGCCCTCTTTAGAGACGCCCTTTCATCCTCCATCTCCCACAGCTCCTCCACCAGGCAGCAGTCACCAGAATCTTCAGCCTCTTCCTCTGTGTTAGACTCAGATTGGACATTGCTTCATGAAGGCCCTAGCAGAAAAGGAGGTGGAGGAAGCAGGAGAGATGGCGGAGATGACCTTGGCCTTTTGAAAATGGCCGTGCATCTCTTTCAACATCCAGGTTGAGCGCATAGAATCGATCTGCCATGGATGTGTTGTGGCACATTAATGTGGTCACAAGTTTGCTCACATCGGAAGACTGACTCGCTCGCAGGTAGTTTCAGCTACTTAGTGGACAGCGGGGTTTCTGTCCACTCGGTGGGCATCCCAGCATCTCCAGAGTTTTCTGCTTGGCTGGGTTTGTGCACCCCTGCAGAGTCTCCCCAGACACTAAGTGGGACATGTTGTCTTCCTTTAATTGCAGCTGGTGCTGACGTGTCCTGTCTGCTGGGCCGAGGGTGGTGCAGTCTACTTCATGGACTTGTGGAAGTGGTAAACTTTCCTCAAAAAAGAATTTTCTTCTATTTGTTTTGTTTTTATTTTTTGCATCTGCAGAAGTCGGTTTAGTCACTGCTCACATCAGGCTTGTGATAAATGATGATAAACATGCGAGTAACACTTTTAGAATCTAAAAACCTGCTTTTTTTCTTACTGGTAGGAAAGATGAGGGGCCTCATCTGCTACCCTGACGTGTGTTCAGGCACTGGAATTAGAACGGTTGCAGCTCAGGTTAAGTGACATGACTGAAATCAGGTTTAAGTTCTCTCCCCACGAAGTCTCTCCTGCAGTGAGAGTCTGAAGGAAACTTGTGGCTTCCCATCAAACCGACTTGGCTTCCAACATGTTTGCTGGAGAACGAAATTTCACTGTCATACAACAAGGAGGCGGACCAACGGTGCCATTGATGCCATGGACGAGGTCTAACCACAAACCTGCTGCTGTCACAGGAAGTGAGGCGATATTTTCCACCTCTGGCTGTGGGATCAGTCGGTGGGACGGTAGCCTAAATAGTCTCCTTCCATTTGTCACATTGTTGAAATTTGAACCCTGAGTTGAGTTAATGTTTCGAGGTAAGTCACTTTGGCAGAGAAGCAAGTCAGCTGTAACAACAAACTCTGCAGGCAGAGACGTCAAACACGACACAAAGACCCAGTTACTTAAACTTTTAGAGCTGTGCCAAAAGAGTTTTATCTATCTGCTCAGTGGTTTTGAATTTGGAAATTACAGATCTGACATCATTTGTCGACAGAGTCTCCTCTGAAATATATCCCTTCACATTTAAGGCAGAATGATCAACAAGTCAATAAACTGAACCGCTCTGAGGATTTGTTGCTGTTCCTTTCACAAGAGGCTGTTAGAGGTGATAAACTTTATCAAACAACCATTTGATCTGTAATATGGTTGTAAAATCTGCGATGACGGGCAGGCGGGTGGTGCAGTGGTTGTCGCCTCACGGCAGGAAGGTTCTGGGTTCCGTTCCTGTCCAGGGCCTTTCTGTGTGGAGTTTGCATGTTCTCCCAGTGTATGTGTGGTCTGGCTTCCTCCCACAGTCCAAAGACATGCGAGATAGGTTAAATTTCCGGTAGGTGTGAATATGAGCGTGTGTGTGGTTGTTTGTCTCTGTATGTCAGCCCTGTGATGAAGTGGCGACCTGTCCAGGGTGGACCCAGCTGGGATAGGCTCCAGCCCTCCACGACCCTGCGGAGGATAGGTGATAGATAATGGATGGAATCTGCAATGACTGTCGCACACAAGATCTGTTATGTGTTTATTGTAAATTGTTATTTTACACTGATTTGATGAGGAGCTAGACAAACAGAACTGCAGGAGGATCCATCAGCAGAACCAGAATGATCACTGAACCCTGAAGTCATGTCTCTGATTCACACAGCACAATGTCTGAGTTTCATTCTGCATCAGCCGGGTCTTGAACTCACGACCTTTGGCACCAACATGACGTGGTGATCATGTTGAGCTCCACAGAGACGAGCTTCACACATGACAAATACATGATGTCAGCAGAACACAACAGAATCATTGACACTGATTACATGACATCATGAGTCTCTAATCCAGTTATTGTCAGTCCTGGTCCTGGTCCTGGTCCTGGGACACCCTGCCCTGCCCTGCATGTTTTAGATCTTTCTCTGCTCCAACACATCTGATTCAAATGAATGAATGATGCTTAACGATGCTCTAATTGCCATTGACTGCAATAGTTTACATGAGGATAGAATCCAAAATATTTTTAAAAATTCATTTTCTGAGATGCAATTTGTATCAAACTTTATCTACCATGACATCAACGTTTTAAAAGTTTTTTTCGTGAACATCGAAGATTTTCTTAGCGAGAATTTGCAGTATCTGCCCTGTCGATTCAGTTTTTAATATTTCTGGCCTGATAATATGACCTGGACGGACGGATCAACAGAATCGAGAACTACGAGTCCTCTCGAGTTTGTTTACTTGCACTCTGATGATTCCATTAATGTTAATATAACAGTGGCAGAGCACATTCATGTGAACTATGTTCCTATGAATAACTAATCTGCAGCAAAGTTAAATTAATAAAATCATGGGATAAAAATTCTGCAGATCCTGCGAACTTTATTGTGCCAAAGAGCCCATCAGAGCAAATCAAACCCATTGATGTTATAATGCGGCTCAGGGTCTTTAGGGTCTCACTGGGAACCTGCATGAAGAAATCTGATTTTTTTTAAATTTAGAGACATATGAGCTCAAGTCAGGAGATGTTGAACTAAAAACTACACAGTTAGATTCTGTAGTAAGAAGTAGTTTCAGAGACGCTGCACCTGCGATCGTCATTCCATTTAATGTTGTCTTTCTGACGTTTACGTTCCGTTAATGGCCGTCGGATGTGTCGCTCTTGTGCTTTTCATCATCTCTAATACCTCGTTATCTGCATTAAACCCAGAGCCAGCTGACACTGTCATCATATAATTACTATAGGGTGAGTCGCTAGCTGCCTTTTTATTTGTTGTCTTCGTTATTCCTGTATTTTATGATGGCTGAGTTGAGTTTGGAGGGTTTGGTGATTTGCTGAAACAGCCTAACCCTGATTATTGTGTTGACAAAAATGTTGCCCGTCTTCTCCTTTGAGATCCGGGAACACAAAGATGCTATTTCTGTTGCTTCTCTAACACGGGAGGAGGTTCCTAAGGTATTTCTGGAAAAAAAGACACATACTTTTATTTCAGTTGCTTAAGAAGTCATTGTAATGCTGGTCCCAGAACCCCTCCTGGTAACCAGGACCCTCCAAATCAAATCAAATCAAATCAAATTTTATTTATATAGCGCCAATTCACAACAAAGTTATCTCATGACACTTAACA
>JBBPCS010001373.1:0-15216 GCA_037974645.1 Hollardia meadi
AGTTCAGCCTATTGGTCCGGCCCTCCACAACAGTCCCAGTTTCTCATGTGGCCCCTTGGGAAAATTAATTGCCCACCTCTGGTCTATATTCACTATTTTTTGATCAAATGATTATGTGTAAGGGGGTCGCTATTAATGATGAATGTGATGAATCCACTAAAAATGATCACCAGAACAGTCTCCCTCTGCTTTAAGGTCCTTAATGGGATTTGATAGTCTCTTTATTTCTGTCTGTCTCTGGGTTAGGTGCTTTCATGAATGATCTAAAATGTAATAAGAAAATTAGTTTGTACAACTTTTAATTTGAAACCACTAAATAAAATAATTTTGCTTTACTTGTATCAACCCTGCAGAACAGTTGACAGCATGTCTTGTCTGTAAATTTGCAGAATCTAAAATTATTCTAGTACAAACACAAAGTTGTTACAGAAAATATAATCCAGAAAAAGTAAAAACTGCACAATAACATTTGATACTACAGGTACATGAAGGGACAGCCAACCAACTGTTAAAATTAAACAGTACTAAAAAAAAAATATTACTACATTTCACAATCACAAAACCCATAGATGGAAAAGAGGACTTTGCTTTTTGACATTGGCGGCATTGTGAAACTCTATAAACAACTATAAAGCCAGCTAGGCTTCCTTGCTAGCCTAATTTCAGTTACTAAAGTGTGACTGAGAGTTGACATAAATATTGCTTTCACAGATACAGCAGTATTTCATACAAAGATATGTTTGCTTTGTATGTCACCGCTCTCCTCTGCTTGGTGTCTGTGAGCAATTCAGCCACTCTGGTCTGTGAGGACTTGGTCCGGCCTCTGGATCAACTTGATCTTCATCATTTGGTGGGCAGATGGGCTTTAATCGCAGGCAGTCTGAGCAATCCTGCTCATGAGGAGAACTTCAAAAGTAGAGATAGCGCCAGCATTAACTTTGTCAATGAAACCTCCAAAATGTCCTTCATGCGTGTCTTCAGTTTTGGTGGCAGCTGTCAATATATGAGCTCTAACATCACATTTGGAGGCAGCAGCTTCAAATTCGACAAGTTTAACATCACTGTGAACTTCCTCTACACATCCTGTCCAGACTGTGTGGTGATGCGCTTCGACAACAGGTCAAAGAATCTCCTACGTTTGTACCTGTTCAGCAGAAGGAGGGAGGTGAAGCAGGAGGAGACCGAGGAGTTCGGAGCTCAGTCAAAGTGCTTGAACATGCTTCCACCGATTATCATGGATCCTACTAAAGAGCTTTGCCCAGAACAGATCTCCAGTGATCCAACTGTTCAAAATGAAGAGAATACAGAGGGACAAAAGGCCTAATAGACTCTGGCTGGTGACATTAATTATCAGTAGGTGCTTTGTGCAAATGCTAAATTGTACTGTTACTTGTGCTGTTATTATTATTTTGCAAAGACTTCAGTTAATGAGGGAAATCTGGTGAATAGCATTTAACAAAGCATGCTATCCTAAAATCAGCATTCAGCAACACATGGTTTGATTGGATAATTATAGAAGAAGTGTTTAACGTCTATGTTGTTATTTGAGTGGACATACAACATTCTTGATGTAATGCAGGGGTAAACAAATCAGCAGTTTGTATTTGTTGCTTTCTTGCTTTCTTTTGGAAATTTTTCAGCTAAAATTTGGAGCAACCTTTAAGATGTTAAGTTTAATAAAAAATGCATTGGATCAGTCATTGTATCATTCCCTAGAGAGACTATGTAAAAAATATGCCAGATACATATTAAAAAATATATATGTATGTATGTGCTAAAAAGATTAATGTATTTGAAACCACTGATTTGAACTTGCACATGCTGCCACACACAAAATTTTTATAATTTTACAATAATTTTATAAATGAATCCAAAGATTCATTACACGTAATTGCTTCAAAAGTGTGTTTGGAAGTTAATAATTCATTATTTTATGTTGGATTTGCACAATGATTTTTAATGTGTATCCCTATCAAATTTCCTCCCAACCTTATTTATACAGATTAAATTCAGGAGGAAACTGGATTACTATGATCAGTGAATCAGGACATTCTTATTCAACATTTAGAATCAGAATGGGAATCAGATAAACTTAATTGTCCATCAGAAGACAATGGGAAGTTTCTTTTGACGTGGCTCACAAGAAAACTAACAGATTGCACATGAAGCTAAGAACCTGCATTGCTGCAAAACCATCCCTGCCAAAGGTTTTCAAATGTATATTCTCTCAAAGGTTAATTGTGGCTTAAAGACTAATAATAACAGTTGATGGTAAAGCTTTTTTCCCCTTAAATTGCATGTTTTATATTAAATGCAAATTTATTCACTGTAATCTTGCTTTGCTTTTTTTTTTTTTAACTGAACAAGACATTAAAACTGACCACTGAAAATAAAAGTCTACAGTTAAAACACAGCTTGAGAAATTATTGTAACTTTTGGAACACTATTTTCTGTAATATCAATGAATTAAACTCTTTTCTCCTAAATCAGTTGACATTTGTTATTGATAAAGTCTTTATTTATTGCAGTACAAACACAGAATATTTCGTTGAGGTTTTAATTCAAACCTCAACAAAGCAAAAACACCAAAAAACATCTGTGTACTGCATTTACTTTATACTAGGTGAACTCGCAATAAAATGACACGAAAAACCTGTCAAGCTCCAGTGCAAATATGAGCCACGGTACTTTTTTTTATTTCACAATCACAGAATCCAGTTCGATAAGGGACTCTGCTCTCTGGTGTTTTCAGTATTATGAAACTGGAGGCTAGTTATCAAACCAGAGAAGCCTCTTTAGCAGCATCATTTTCCATGCAACTACTGTAAGTCCAGTATAGTCATATGATTTCAACATACAGAGAGATGTTTACTGTGTGTGCCATTGCTATCTCCTGCTTGGTGTCTATGAGTCATTCAGTTCCTCTGGCCTGTGTAGACTCCGTCCGACCTTTGGATAAACTTGATCCTCATCATTTAGAGGGTAGATGGGCTTTGGTTGCAGGCAGTTTGACCGATCCTGCACACCTGGAGGTCTTCAAACACAGAGACAGCTCCAGCATCAACTTCTCCAATACAAGTGCGACCAACAACATTTTCTACACACCCAGCGTTCATGTTGGTGGGAAGTGCCACTTTCAGTCCTACAATGTCTCACTGGAAGGCAGCATTCTTACCTTTGATGTGCGGGATCAGGTGAACCTCACCGTGACCTTCCTCTATACGTCCTGTCAAGACTGTGTGTCGATGCGCTTTGACAACATGTCAAAGAAGCTGCTGCGTTTGTACCTTTTCAGCAGGAGGAGGGAGGTGAAACAAATGGAAATGGAGGAGTTCAGGGCACAGGTGGAGTGTCTTAACATGCCTCCACCAGTTGTGATGGATCCTACCAAGGAGCTTTGTCCAGAGCAGAGCGTTGGCGACTCAGCAGCTGCTCAGACTGAGGAGAAACGCAGCTGAGAAGATACTTTGGGACACATCACTAAAATAAAGTCAATGTCAAGAAGCACTTTTTCAAGTGGAAAATTGTCTTTTGCCCCCTTTACAATAACAAACATTTTAAAATTAATTTCTGGATATAAGAATAAAATTATTGGTTGAGCATTTGCACAAACCTCTAGAAACACGTTGGATGGTTTGTATATTTTAATGTAGTTAAATTCCGGCTGTATTCAGTGTCAAGTTGAGCCATTAAAAATCTAAATTGCAATGTATGAATTCAAGGAAATAATTCATGTATGCTGTTCAAATAAAATTGATTATGGTTCTTCTTAAACCTGTCAATATTGTTCTGTGCTATACGCCGAGTCACTAAAGTTGCTCATCAGCAATTTAACATTGTGTGTCTATAATGTTGGGGCACTTACAAAAGATACATTTTTTTCAAACTTGACAAAGCTCACAGTTGCTCACACAGAGTGTTTGCAGCACACGTGTTGTCAAATTGATGAAGATGTTTTCTTAACTTGCTAGTGTTTTGTCTATTTGCATGAGTTTTCTTAAGCTGCAGTGCATTGAGCTCTCTCAGCCACCGCAGTCATGTCAGCACATCCCATACTTTCTCCCACAGAGGGAGGAACATAACCACATGAGTCCATTGCCTGAACTGACATGCATGTGTTCTTTTTTAACTTAATGTTCAAAAAATTTGAAAAATGTATTTTTTATCTTGGTTATGATTATACAGAGCTACTTTATGCTTTATTGCTGTCTCCGTATGATTACAGTAAGGAAAGATAAGATTTACCAGTTTGGAGACTCCAATGCAAACACGGTTTTATTCCCAGAAAATATCTAAATAAATAACCCACAACAACCTCACTAGAGGGAGAGAACCACAAAATAATATTGATCAGTCTTTCTTTCATTGCACAATAACAGAATCCACATTCAGATAAGGGACCACAAACCTATACTGTGTTGCAAAAAATGGAAATCCCTTCCTGGAATTTGTACTATAAAACTGGACAGGCCTCCTAATCCAACTCCACTCTTGGTTAGAAATAACACCTGAGACCAAGGACTGAAAGGTGAAAACTAGAAATAAACACAGAATCATTATGATTTCAATATACAGAGACAAGTTTCCTGTGTTTTCCGTCATTCTGTTCTACTTGATGTCTGTAAGCCATTCAGCTCCTCCTGTCTGTGAAAAATTGGTCCATCCGTTGGATCAACTGGATCCTCGTCATTTCAAGGGTAGATTGGCTTTTGTTGCAGGCAGTCTCAACCACCCACCATCCATGGAGGCCCTGAGACAGAGAGACAGCATCACTGTGTACTTCTCCAACTCCAGTGAAACTTCCAACTCCTCTTATACCCAAATCAACCGCTTTGGTGATCAATGCCAGTACCTGCCCTACAACATCTCAGTAGAAGGCAGCACCTTCACCTTTGATGTGGGGAATCGCTTCGACCTCACCGGGTCCTTCCTCTACACGTCCTGTCCAGACTGCGTTGTGATGCAGTGGATTGTGAAGTCAAGCAAGAGGTTGTCTGTGGACCTGTACCTGCTGAGCAGGAGGAGGGAGGTGGAGCAGGAGGAGATGGAGGAGTTCATGGCTCAGCTGAAGTGTTATCAGCTGCCTTCACCTGTTGTGATGGATCCTACCAAGGAGCTTTGTCCAGAACAACCCCAGAGCCAACCAACAGCAGCAGCTCAGATTGAGGAGACAACAGAGAAACAAAAAGCATGAGAGACTTTGGCACATCCTGTGGAGGATGAAGTATTCAGATCATTTACTTAAAAATATTAATACCACATAGTACAATCAAAATGTTACTTACGTAAGTAAAAAGTATGTAAGTATAATCATGAAAATGTACTTGTACTATTAAAACTAGAAGTACTCAATGCAGAAAAGTGTCCCTTGTGTCATGTGTCATACAATTATATACCATTACATTATTAATACTTAAGCATCAATGTAAATACAGGATTTTAATCTGCTGATGTTGTTTTCCATCAATCGATTGATTGGTTTGTTAAAGTTCTGAAAATAGTGAGAAATGCTGTCACAATTACCCAGAGCCTAAAGTAACACTTTCACAATGCTTAAATGGTCCAATCAATAGTCCAAACATCAAAAATGATTATAAAGTTATTGGAATCACGAAATGTTTTTACATGAAAAATGACTTAAACGATTATCAAAATGGTTGTTGGATAGTTTCATGTATGACAAAATGTCATATTTTTTAAGTTGTTTTTTTGTTTTTTTATGATAAATTAGGAAGGTTGCAGGTACAAGCCCAAAAAGTAACATTCATTCAGGTTTAGAACAAAATGGGAGAAATAATATCTTCATGCGCCTGCTGACTGCCACTCTATTGCGCATAATATAGAGGGAAAAAATAAAAATAAAATAAAAATATCAATACTATATATATATATATATATATATATAGATAGATAGATATATATATACACTGTACACATACCATGCATACCCATGCAACATGTACATAGACACACATACACCTATATATATATATATATACATATATGTCCAAGTATCTGCTGTACATGTACATACACACACACACACACATGTATATCACGCACACCCATATACCCATGTTTATACACATACACATATTGCATGCTCATATACCCATGTACATACACATATAGCATCCTGCGCATAATTGCGTATTGTCGAACATAATACAGTATTATTGCCTTGCAAGTAGCAAATAAAATAAAAATAGTAATAGAAATAAAATAAGACAAAATAAAAATAAATAAATATATTCAGACATATATATACATATACATACATACATATACACAGATATACACGTTATCCCCCTACCACTGTACGACCCCTTATCCCTCCCAAAAGAGTGGCAAACCGCCCTCCTAACCTCTTCAGTCGAATCAAATCCCCAACTCCTTATCCCTTCCTATCGACCCCTATATCCCTCCACCAACCATCGTTGACCAAAAAACATATATATATATACACACACACACACACACACACACACACACACACACACATGCATATACATACATAAGCATGTATAGAGTAATAGAGTTCTTTGTATGTTTTGTGCAAAAATGCTAATTTGTAAAGTAAAGCTGGTAGATAAATGCAGTGAGGCAAAAAGGACAATATTTACCTCTGAGATTCAGTGGAGCAGAAGTAGAAAAAGAAATGACTGAAGTAAAGTAAAAGTACCCCAAATTTGTACTTAAATACTCTACATGAGTAAATTTATTTAGTTACATTCAACCACTGGACACATCCAGTCACACAGTATGGAAGAAATATGTGACAGTAGCACTGAATGCTTTGTGCAGATTGAATATATTCATCTAAATATCTTGACTCATAGGGCGATGAACAGAATGAATATGTTTTCATCATGGAGAGATGATGCCCGAAATCAACAGTGGGTTCTGCCCAATACAGCATGGCATGATGGGATGTATTTTGTTTCATTGTATATTTCTGTTTTATATTTGTACTATATAAATATATAGTACAAATATAAATATACTGTATTTCTGATGTTTTCTCTAAATAATTCTCAATGGAAATGAAATTATTTCTTGCAAAAAAAAAGGTTGCAGGATAGAGGGGTGTGAACTCATAGATCTCTGAAACTTAACAAATGTAATGTAGAGCAAATTTTAAATGCTTAATAAATGACACCATTTGTTTTTCCCAGATATAAGAGGACAAAATCAAAGCATGTAGTGATATAATCCCCCATTTATCCCTCTGGTACATTCTTCATTCACTTGCATAGTGTAATAGTTAATGTGTGTTGCTCACTAATTGGATTAGTACTATACATTTTCAAATCCACAACAATGGGGTAAGCCTCAAGCACATGTGTGTGTGCATGCACACATGCTCATTGGTTTGTATGTATCAGTAAATGTCTGTTAGTGTGAGCATGGTATGCAAATGTGGGCATGCACAAACGGTGTACTGCGGGTGTTAGCGAGCACAAGGGAGGAGATACAGGCAGTGAGGCTGTAGAGCTGGGAGCAAAGAGATTCCTCTTGTTTTGATTAAACATCAGTGACCTGAAAGAAGACAAGTGTGTATTTTCAGAGATGTGTTTCTATCATTTGGAGGGCATCTTCAAAGCATTTTGTTAACAGGTATGTGCAACTGTGCATTCTAGTATTCTTGATTTACTGCTTTTGTTGAACGTCTTGTACACATTCATCCATTATGTCTCAATCAGGTAAATAATTACTGCAATAGAAAACAAGTCTGCAGAGACCATAAGCATATCAAAGTCAGTGAATGTAAAATGTGAGAAGAACTATGTCAGCAACCATTAGATAGAAACAGAACTACTTCTAATTAGGGATGAAGTTGGCTGCATTTATTTAAATGCATTAGCATTTTTGCCCTTAGATCCTAAAGTACCTTAGGACACTGCTGACACCAAAAAGGAGGGCAAGTTTATTTGTAAGGCCCATCGCGGATGTATTTTTAATGATGATCATGATTTTGCTGTTCTTTTGATAAAGTGAGCCTTCTTTGTAGATAATGAGCAAAACATAAGTCTGTTATGTAACATAGTTTTAATCCGCAATCTCTTGCAACCTCACTAACCTTTCTAAAGAGAGCAATAAGAGAGTTGGAGAACCTCTGCTTAGCTTGTGCCAGCTTTCTCTGAGCTTCTTAGAAAATAAAATAAAACAGCATGTAATAGCAGGTATATAATGCCATTGGTTTGTTGAAGCAAATGTGCATTAGGACATGCCAGAGTTTACACTTTGAGTAGTCAGATTAGATTACCATGGCACAATATAAATGAGGGTATTGTTTCACTACTGTAGCGTTGCAGGATTGTTGTATTAATTGATTTAAGCTTGTTTGTTTTCAGCAGGATTTTGAACCGAATCAGCGGGTGTGAGAGAATAAAATTGTTTAAGAAGAGATTTACAATAGATTTCTTATCACAATATAAACAATTACAACAATCACCTACTGACTGTGACAAAAGACTCATTTTCATGCTCCATTTCACAACGAGACTTCATGCTGACAACTCTCAGTCAATGTGTGATGTATGAATTGCATAAGAGTGAGTCTGTCAACATGTGGTCTATTGTACAACACAGGTGGTAGCACTTAACGTGGAAATAAACAACTTTTCTTGCCTTGGTGTTTCCAAGTGGTATTATTGTTGCCGCAGCGGTCACAAAGACAGCATTAGAAACAGTGCTACTGCTAGCAGCCTGGTTGCTGTCCGTAAGAACTCCAATGAGACATAGGTAGAAACTCTGGTCTCAGTGCTACGATAAAGGCAGAGTAAACACCCGGTTGTATTAATAAGTAGTCGGGTCTTGTTACTTATTGATCAAATATAATGTCAGTTTTGAACCCTCTCAAGTCCCGGTGGTAAGGAGAAACACATATCGATGGGGTAACAGATTTTGACACAACCCCAAAGTATTTTCCATCGAGTGAAAGCCGTCCATTCAATCTTGTTTTACCTCGGTTTCTATCACTCTCTTTCTTCGCCTTCTTTGCCGTCAACATCAGTGAGGTTCTTTTTCCTTTGCAGGGTAGAGTTTCACACTTATTCCATTTGTTCACTGTTACCTGGGAATAGTGACCGGAGAGAGTGAAGCCTCTTCCTTTTTGATTTAATTTACTCACTTTTGGCCATGTTGTTCTGCCTCTGTGCCTACATGCTCTGCCATTATTATTACTACAGTGTTCCCTATTCATTCTGCCATGTCATGCTGTCAGTCCTTATTATCTCTACATAAAGGGGGGGGGGGTTACTGTAACTATCTATCCTTCGTATCTGTCCAACTGTCCCAGTTAATCAGAGACTACTCATCCCCAGTGCTGTGATCTACATTCCCCTTAATTATCACAGTGTTGGAGTCCAGCCATGTTGGTTTGGCAAGAATCAATGTGGATGGGAATGGGCTGAACAGACAACGTCAGAGGAGTTTTGTGTGTATAAGAGAGGGGTGAGGAAGGAAATAATATTGATACAGGGCAAGTTTGAAATAGCAAACAGAGACAGTGAGTATATTTTTAATATAAAGAGATATAAAAGAGGCTGGACTCCCCTTTGGTCAGTGTACTGTGGACAATCCCTTTTATTATTTTAGATTTTGTGTGTGTGTGTGTGTGTGTGTGTGTGTGTGTGTGTGTGTTTGTACTTGTACAGCTATCTTTGTGAGGACCAAAGTGTTAGACCTTGGGAGTGAGGACATTTTTGGAAAGTGAGGACATTGTAGCCGGTTCTCACTTTTGGCCAGATCCTTAAAGGGCTTTTTGGGGGTTAAGAGTTGCTTTTAGGGTTAAGGTTAGAATTAGGTTTAGGTTAGGGTGAGAGTTAGGCACTTAGTTCTGATGGTTGGGGAATGCCTTACGTCAATGAGGGTCTTCACAAGTATAGCTGTACAAACGTGTGTGTGTGTGTGTGTGTGTGTGTGTGTGTGTGTGTGTCTGAGCCATTCCCCAGCCTATAAGCTGATTAAAGAAAGGTGTGTTCAGCAGAAAACTTTGTACATTGCACAACGGAGCAGAGTAGCTCGTACCTTACTGCCAAATCATACAATAAGAAGAGCACTCAGTAACTGCCGTTAAAAAATGGAACACAAATGAACTACACAATATACATTTTTGCTGGTCTAATCTCTAATCTCCTGTACCAGCTACCATACACAATTCTTTGCACAAATACATAAATGGGTGACAAAAAGAAAATAATATAAAGTGTCATGAGGTATTGTACTACCACAATGCCAAAATGGGATTAAAGACTGGTGCGCTTTGCAAATGCCAAGTGTCTAAAGAAGACAAAAAGATCTTTGTATTTTTTAAATTCATTTTTAACATTTAAAATGCGAGTTTCCACAGGAAATGTCACAGTAAACACAGTGTGATGATTCATTCTTTTGGTAATACTATAGCAAGTCATGTAACTGCACTGAAATAATGGGATATAAATTGGGTGAATGTGTTTGTTGTTGAACTCCATTAATCACTCTGTTTGGTCCCATTTCCCCTCTGTTTTTCTCTACTGTCACTCAGACCGACTGGTTGGAGGCCGAACATCCTGCTGCTTCAAATCAGCAGACTTGTCACCATGGCATCAAAGTCTGTGGCCCTGCAGGAACAGGGTCTTAACGAGTGGGTCAATGAGTCCGGGGCACAAGGTGAAGTGGGTACAATCATGAGCCACAGCTCCCCTCTGCTGGACAAAAAAGCTCCCAGAGCAGAACCTGAAGAGGACATAGACGTCCTGGAGCCTGGAGCTCAAGATGAAACTCTGCTAGAGAACCAAGCATTCTCAACAACTGAAACAGCTGATGCAACCAAACTGGAAAATCAGGAATCAACAAGAATTAGTCTGTGCACCCCCAGGGAGACCCAAGAGATGGTGACAGAATTAGAACAAGTTGCCCAACTATCAGAAGTGTTAACGGCTCAAGAAGAATCTGAAGAGTTCATTGATCCATGTGATGATGCTTCCCTGCCTCCTCCTCCCCTCTGTGCTTTATCAACACAAGAATGCTGTGAGACTGAGGGCTTTTCCAGCCTAGAGGGGGAGGTAGCTGAATGGATCAGTGATGGTGAGATAATCTCAGACCCCACAGAAAACCTCACTTCTCCTGATTCTCAGAAAATTCATGAACGGCCAGAGACACCTCCTCTGACTGGGCTATTTGATAGAGAGGTAGACTCAGCACCTGAGGAGGTGACAGGAGATAACATGACAAAAGAGGATAATGTCTCACAGCTGAACTTCTTTCCAGACTGTAACAGCAGTGAACCTGAGAATAATATGTCAGGGGCTGCAGCTGCTGAAATAAATTCAACTCATCCTTCTCCCTCTGACGGAAACAACTCAGATGTTTATGCTGTGTGCTCCCCTCCGTTTGCTGATGAAAGTGAGGGAGAAGAGGAAGTGAGCAGTGATATTATGTCTTGTCAGCAGCAATGTTCTACACAAGATATCCAAAACAAGCCTTTCCAACTGTCATATTCTGCCAATATCTCAGTTTCCACTGAACAAACCTCAACTCTGCCTGGAGTTCCCTCAGCTAAACAGCAGAATGAGCTGTTGAGCCAGAGCCAATGTGAGCTTGCTCCCAGGGGAGCAAACCAGGAAGCTGCACAACAGGTGCATGACCAGGACTCTCCACCTTTGTCGACGGTTGCCATGGAGCTGTCCAATCAGGGCGGGGCAGCCTCTCAAGGCTCTGGTTGTGTTGTAGCTTTGAGAGAAAGGCACAGCAGGGCGGGGGAAAGGACAGAGGGAGAAAGCGAGCAAACAGGTGAGGAGGAAGGGCAGACAGAGGGTGGACTTGAAAGGAAAAAGACGGTAGGGCAGCAACAAGGCGGAGGAGTATTAAAATCTTCAGTCCAAACACAAGAGCTTAAGACAGAAAATTACAAATTTGTGTCTTCTAAAGACATCAGGATGGAGAGTGATTCATGTGATGACAGCCAGAGTGACAGTGGAGTTTCAGCGGACTTCTCCCCATGCAGCACTTTGGAGGACAACACCACCATCTCTACAGGCACTCCAGCGGCTGCACTCAAAGAAACTCCCATTGAGAGGGAGATCCGACGGGCTATGGAGCGTGAACACAGCCTGAGAAGGTCCAGAGGGCTTCCAAATCTACCCACTTCACCAGAGTATGTAGAGATCCCTTTCAGGAAAGCTGTTCTCTGCCAGTCTGTAACTGCTAAGTCTGAGAGGTGTCAAGGCAAAGACAGGCAGCTTGCAGACAAAAAGATGCAGCATGAGATCTATGAGGAGGTCCAGAGGGAACAAGATCTGGTCAAGCTCGGGAAAGTTCCTGGTTTCTATGAAAAAGGCACAATGCGCCAACTCAAAGAGAGGAAAGAGCTATTTGAGGCCTTTCAGAAACCCAGTGACTCAACTTTGACTGTTACAACTGTGAGTAAGGTCATGTCCTGGTCTTCTGCCAGTGACATTTCAACCATAGAGAACCTGGAGGAAATCTCATCGCAGGCATCCACCATAGGAGGCTCGTATGTCGAGACAAGTCCCACACAGAGCCCAAATTCAGTGAAAAAAGGGGGTTCCACTTCTCTGACTCCCCAAGGACCAGGCTTCTCTGAGGGAACAGGCTGTCAGGTCATCATCCTAGAGAATAACCTGAGGTTCCCAGCACAGAAGATCTACCACGACAAACCAGAGGCAGAGCCCATCACTGCAGTTGACTTTGGAAGTCCTGACATATCTTCCAGGACAGGAGGACATGGTGGGATTAAAATGAGAGAGCAGGAACAGGAGGATAAAGAGGCGGATGTATCACCCTGGGAAAACCCCTTTTTTAAGCTGCGCTCCTCAACCACTTTAGTTAAAGTGGAGCAGGACATCCGTGAGGCTCAAGAGAGGGAGAGGGAGCTACACAAGCAGAGGATCAATTTGTATGGGGGCAAGGAGGGTGCAAAGGGAGGGGGTGGGGGAGGAGGAAGAGGGAGGCCAGCCAGCATAGAAGAAAAGAGTCCCACGTTGTCTTCTTCTTCACTCAATGGACTGGCTGGACCTGGCTCATCATCCAGGAGAGTAACTGGACCCCCAGCAGGTTAGTGCAGCACTGAGAGTTGGTCAAAGGCCAGAAGTGTGCGAGCGAGGTATAATTGATTCTGCTTGCACCCACAAACACACAGAGACAATGTGTTTGTGGGTGTGGTTGCAGGTCTGTGGGTATGTGTGTAATTTTTATATCTGTGGTGAGATGAGGAAAACCCCCTGAAACAGCACATTATTTCACTTTTCTCATGGTCAGTGGAAAACAGCTATGAAGCCATTGTTAGTAGCTATGAGCAATAATTTTGCACTGTAGATCGTAAGCTGGCTGACAAGAAAATAAAAGTTTCTAACTGCACAATAAATAAAGCATCTAGTCTGTCACATAATCGCAAAAGCTGAAATGAGTAAAAGTCCTGAGTCAAATCTCGACACTTTGAGTCAGCAAGAAAGGAATGAAGTCTTAATCCAGCATTCAAAAAGTGCATACAACTTGTTTTTTTAGTTCTTGTGATGATATAGGGTCAATCTGGAGAATAGTGGTAACATATCAAATATGGAATACAGTGCTGCCTATAGAGACTCCTGAAAGGACAAGTTATTAATGTGTATCTATGTGTTTTTTCAACTTTGCGGCAACACATTAACGCTTCACATGTTGCAACTGAGAGTTTGTCAAAGCTACTGTAGATAGACAGTGCAGTTACCAACATAAAAGTATGGATACACAGTTGAAATAGTTGAAAGTATTAGATAAATAGTGAAAAAGCTAAAAGCCACTTAAATTGCCTAAATTACTATTATCGTTTTGGATAATAGTTACTTAAATAAATCACGAAAAAACTAAAAGTACCCTATTGGATAACCATGAAATGAAAGGCAAAAATAACGAAGAAATACCTTCTACTTCAAGTCTAGCATGAATGCAAACTGAAGCAAACAGACCTAAACATTTTGTATGAAACAATGTCAGCTTTTATATTAGAGTGTCAAATAACATCCAAGTTAAGTTGGACTCGAATACATTTGGAACATGCTGGGTGGTGTCGACAAAAGGGTACTCTGGTACCTGAGTTGAGCAGAGCTGTGGGGCTACATAAGACAAAAGAGGTTGGAAACCACTGCTCTACAGTATGTTTGTTTGTGTTTTGTTGACAGGAAGGGTTGCTAATGTGTGACAACTGTGTGACAAGCTGACCAGGGTGTGCCAATGCAGGACGTGAATGACCATGACTCAGTGTTGGGAAATGATCAATCATGTATTGTTTTATAGACAATAAGTCATATAACCTTTTTTGTGTTCCTTTCCATGTTTCTATTTCACCATGTTTAAGTTTAATCAAGTACATTTCTTTCCCTTTATGCCCTCTGCAGTCTCCTCTCACTTCTCTCTGCTGCTTCACCATGTTCCCTTTTTATTTTTATTCAAGGAGGCTTTTTTGCTCACAGTGTGGAGCACAAACAAAATTGCAGGAACATCTTTTCCTCATTGCTGCCCTGCTCTTGCTCATCATGCCCTCAGCCACTTTTTTTGTTCTTTCTCTCTCTCTCACAGCACTCCACTCAGTTGGCAAGTACGGCATGTGGCCTCCAGCCCGGGCTGAAGAGGAGAAGACTAACCGGCCAGAAGTGAGTCAGCGGTGCCAATCGTCCTATTGTCATCGCCCTATGAGACATTACAATTTCCTTTATAATACTGCTTGCAAAAAAATTGACCATGTGTAAAAACACCAGGCCTTTTAATGACATTTGTGAAGTATTTTGTGCTCTGGGTATAAAACATGAAAATGTAGGCAAATCAAGTACATGATCTCCCTCGAATGCAACTGAGAAGATATCAGGTTCAACAATCATAAACCTTCTTTGACTGAGAGTTCATACAGTATATGAATTGGAATTCATATGCTTTGGGGGTTCATTTAGTCTCTCAGCAGCATGAATATGAACGCATGTTTAATACTGCACTGGATTGTCAAGGGGTCCAATGAAGAAAGGCTCTTGGGAGGATGTCAGCATCTCTCTTGCACCAAATATGGGGCACAAACATCTGATAACACACTGAACACACAGTAAGGAGCTTATCTTTATAGATAAGGGAGGAAGGCAAACAGCCCTGAGACAGAGAGAGAGGGACACTGTAGAGTGTGTGTGTGTGTGTGTGTGTGTGTGTGTGTGTGTGTGTGTGTGTGTGTGTGTGTGTGTGTGTGTGTGT
>JBBPCS010001374.1:0-15215 GCA_037974645.1 Hollardia meadi
GTGTGTGTGTGTGTGTGTGTGTGTGTGTGTGTGTGTGTGTGTGTGTGTGTGTGTGTGTGTGTGTGTGGGCTGACAGCTGAGTGAAGGATCACCATAACATACCCCCCTCACTAACATTCTCTCTCTGACACTCCTCCTCCCCCAGCTGGATGCCCATGCAGGATCAGACACAGGCCTGCTCTGCAAAAAATAAATGTGCATCTTGTCAGTTAGGCCTAATATTAGTTAGGCCGTATTTAAGCTTTAAATTCTCTGTTTCTCCACACCAAAAAATTGCTGAAGCCGTTGTGGTCTCTTCAAAGCCACCAGACCTCATTGACAAAACCATTAGTTTAACCTTGCAGAACACTAGAGTTGCTGGTTTATCACTTCGTCGATCGGTTAGTTTGTGTCATTGTGTGATTTCAGTGTTAAAATGGTTAGTTTGGATTCTAAAAAGTCACACAATAAGTCAAACAAACTACGTGATTGAGACAGCGTTATATCCCCCGTATTCTGTTTGTCAAAGGAATCTGGTGCCTTCGGACAGGGCGGCTTCCCATTGGAGGCAAGGTAAAGTGGTGGAAATAAATGGTACACACTAAATAAAGCGTACACTTTTGATAGGATCTCACACAACCAAACTTCAAAACACCTGAACTATTAACTGCTTTCCAGCTGCTCATTTATTTTTGTGTCTCAAATCTTGCAGTAAAAAAATGAGATCTCCAGATTCATGCTGGCTTTGTAATCAGTGAATCAATTACACTAAAACCACATTGATCTGAATTGGTAATTTGACTAAATATGGGTGGTGGGGAAATTTTGTTTTCAAAATCCTTAACACAAAAATAAAATTTGATGATGTTTTTTGCAGTGTAGAGGCCTCAGGGCCCAGGGCCAGGCCAGTAAAGCTGCTAGCAGGTGGGGGCAGTTGGGCTCGCCTGGTCCCCCGAATCAGCACAGCACCCCGCATTGTTCCCGGGGTCACTGTCTGAGAGCTCCATGAAATCAGGAGTGGGCTGCAGAGGCTCAGGTCGTGGGACCGGCTCCAGAAATAATAAAACCTCATACTCTCCACGTTTTGGGAGTCAGAGGAGATGGCTTATCGTGGCTGATCATTAGGCTCAGAATCAGCTCAGAATTAATCACCATGCATAACAAATGTGCAGCTATGTCACTTGGTGGCACAGGCATATTGGAGTTATGCAGCATTACAGATTGAACGGTGATACAACAAGGCCTTAAACATAAATGTTGATGGAAATGTGTGTTCATTTTTTTATCACTAAGTGCAGAAACAAGTCAAATTCAGTTTTTATCATCCACAAATTCAGTTTTTATCACCACCTACATCGCCTGTTCCTATGAGATAAGCTGCATTTGGGAATTTGACTGAACCTGAATTCAGCTTGTTGCCAAATAGAATTTGATCCACCATTAAAGTCAGTTATGGCTTCCATTTTTTTTACCTTTCTCTGAAATGCTTTACCAGTTTTGGACTCTGTCTTTCTGGACAGCATGCCCTGCAATGCTTAAAGTCTTCCGCCTGGCCGCTTGATGAAGTGGTAATTGCTAAAATGAGTTAAGATTCTGGTGTTCCATCTCAAATCTTCTTTGAACTGCATGTTCCCAGCTGCCAATTGTAGCATCTTTTCCAAATGATGGTGGTAATGTATATAAAGTTGTCTGGCAATTGAGAAAAAAAAACAAGAAGAAGAAGAATGACTTTGGAAGTTTAGTTTCAATAATAACAGTAATTTATGAACTATGAGGTCTCACGCTGCTCCCTCACTCGTACAGATTCAGTGGGTACATTGATCAAGGATCAGATAAACACTACGGCAGCTCAAAACGGCTGCCAAGGAAGAGACCAATGTTCAAGACCATTCCAACCACAAAAAAACAAGTCATTTTAGCAACTGTTGGGGCATTTTGTAGACATTTTTGTGGCACCAAAAGCTGATATTTTGAAAGAGATGTCAGCAGAGTTTCCAGCCATGTTTGTGGCGATGAAACCAGATTTCATTCAGGACTACTTTAATCAAAGTAAAACTTAATTTACATAGCACTAAGTTAAATTTGGTGGTATGGCTCTTGGACTTCTCTGCCCTTCCAAGTGCATACGTGGAAAGCCTTGAGGCAGGGAGAGCACACCTCCCAGCCCTTCCATATGGCGTCATGGAAAGCCTGAGCAGACAAAGCAGGCATCAACAACAGAAATGTCATTGATTAAGTCAGATACAGCATCAAAATTAGGAGCTGGGGTGGAGGCGGGTTGCAAATTGGCCTGCAGAGGAAGCAGCAGGAAAAGGCAGGCTAAATCGGCTTAAATAGGGTGCCCTGTTTGACATTTGCCAATGGATGCATAGAGGAGAATCAGCTGGGTAATCAGCTGATGAGCTTCACTTCTTGGCCTGACTGAACTACACCATGCTCAATATCTTAAGGCAAAACACAATCTTTTTCCGACGCTAACCAAGTGTTTTTTGTGCCCGAGCCTAACCTAAATTTGAAACGTAAGGAAACAAAGTTTTAACAAATCAAACATAAGGTTTATCCCTGGATATATCCCTGGTTTATTCTGGAGCTTGGGATGAGATAGACCATGCAAGTTTGGCGCCTACTGATGTAGTTCAATGTCACTGTCTTGAACGCTTCATGGATGCATTCACACTTTGCTGTTTTGTTTAGTTGCTTTTTATTCCATTAACTGAACACAGGCTACTGTGGGCCAAATAAATAATAAAACTGTCTTACAGTGTGATCTCCGCTATAGCATTTAGCTTTGGCTCGCCTGCTCGTAGACTAACACATGCTTGAAACAGAAACAACACAGCAGTCCTTCTCTCTAACTCTCTGCCAAACACAGGTATGCTATCTCACACAGAACACTGTCACAGGTAACTGAGGTGACTGACGGCTCTGGAGGGCTCACATACACGCTGGCTAACACCCAACATATTCACTGACATTTGGTAAAACTCAGTAACAGTCATTTCATCCAAACGGAACATAACACAGTACAGTATGGCAGTTTTTTATTAATGAACCTGTATTTGTATCGATCCTCACATTTTGGCTGAAGCTCTACCATCTTCTCCAGAAGTGGAAAAAGTACTTAAGGGCAACACAAGATGACAGGGGTTGAAATCTCCCATCTTTGCAAGCGAGAGGGAATCACATTGTGGACTGGCAGGAGGCAGAATTGTCACATCTGAGAGCTACATGTAGGTAGAAGGAGGTAGAGGGAAAAACGAAACTTGGAAAGCATCCCAGTGGATATGAATCTGGGATAGAGTCCAAAAAAGCTGCCAGCCAACAAAGGAAATCGCTTTCTTGCCATTTCAGCATATGACTACCTGGCAACACATGTTCCAACAACACCTGTAATTCCAAGGTACAGTAGGTGATAGTTACAGCCAGAACTCGTTAATGAGAAATGTTCAATTAATGAAATAACCAATATACTCTCTCAACTAACTAATTCTTCACATAAAATGTTGAAATATTATTGCTTTGATTAATAGTAATAGAGATACTTCACCATGGAGATCCCTGCACTATAGAATGCATTTTACTGTCAGGAAACAAACTTGCTATTGTGAGTTCCTATTGTGATTTGGGCTTAGAGGCAACACTGGGCCAACATAAATTACTACAGCCAATAAAAGACCAGAGCAGACTGTGATAAAAGCAGCGTGACAGGCAGCCGTGGAAGCCAAAATCCAACTACCTTTGGTGTCGGTGTCGCTTCAGGATATATGGTTTCCCCTCTGTGGCCTGTCGCCGCTATACCCACGTTCAAGTTCCCCCAAAGGCAGACGGAGAGGAGGTGTTGCAGGGCCCAGCCAGGAGTGCTGTCAAGCCCCCCAAACTTCTTCCATTTGGTACAAAGATGCCATAGAGCCTTGTCTTTGCACCTGCTGAAGTCGTGGAGGAGATGGCAGAGTCTCTTCCTGTGTGTCTCTGGGGGGTTGGAAAACACCTCCCTGCTTTAAAAAAAAAAAAAAAACAGCCCAACAAACAGTGTTTAAAGATTTTTTTTTTTTTAAAGGCGAACTGCTGCCATGCCAGATAAGTCAACAAATAGGGCCAGTGAAACTTTGTTTATTGTGTGAGGGGCTTTTTTTGTGAGAGAGGTTGTGTAGGGAGAGGGTGAAAGGGATGGTGGGAATTAGGACCACATAAAGAGGAGAGCCAGGAGGACGTGGTTTGGAGATGGCAGGTTTGGACCACCCTAAATGTAAGGTTTTTCTGGACGCCGATGCCCACTCAGGTGGCAGCGGTTGAAGCAACCTCCATTCCCCCTCCCTCTGGGCTCACAATGAGGAAACTGTTTCAACGGGACGAGGGTTCTGCCTCCGAGGCTGCTGACAGAGGGAGATTAGAATAACAATGGCCTGGGTTAATGATGTTTGTGCCGTTAAAGACACAAAGTCGTTACTAAAAAAGCCATTAGGCCTCGAAGTCAAAGAGAATGAGAGCAGTGTTGTTGTTTTTTACACTGATTACTTGCAGCGAATTCTAACTAGAACAGTGATCAACACACAGAACACCAGTAGCTCCGTGTCCCATTCTATGGCGGGCTCTCTTTATTTTTCATGCTGCTATAACTCGGTTTTAGTTTACGAGGTAGTTGCTGGTTTCATGAGTTAGCTGCAGTTCTTTTCAGGCTTGTCACCCGACTTCTTCACTCAGTTGTACTCATCATGTCGAGGCAGCAGGCAGAGCCGAATTGGAGCTGGCAGGAGGGGGCACAAAAGCCAAAGGAGGGACAACAAAAGAAAAGAAAAGATGGCTTTGAGGAGGACTGAGCTCGCAAAGCTGCATTTGAAAGTTGGATGGCACATCAGAGGCACGAGCAGCTACAGTTCTGACTTTTTAAGGGATATATACGCTCCAAAAAGAATATTCTCTTTAAAGTCGGGTAGAGTGAGACCAAACATTCAACGCCATGCTCCCAGGCCTAATTATCCTGTGGATCAGAAACAGTGAGTTTCAGAGGACCAGAGACGAGTAGAGGATGTGAAAATAATTAAATGTGACATGATTTCAGCTGTTATGTACATTCACGTAATAGGCTGACACGATCATTTAGAGTGATTTAGTGCAACGCTAGAAAGTTACATTTTGTTTCCTTCCTGTGTCCTTGAAACTTATGTTTGATGGAGATACGATAGGAAAATAAATGAAAGCCGGGCCAAAAGAAGAGCTGAAAGGACCCTAATCATCGAATGTTATCCTCAGAATCATAAATATATTCTGTGTTCAGGGCCACAGAGGCTATGAAGATGACTCATCAGATTGGGTTACTTGTGTTTTCTTGAAGCGCTGGAGAACAAAGGCGGGGTAATCATCGCCTTTTCAGTGATACACTCTGCTCACCATGACTCCTGCTCTCTGTTTCAGTGAATGAAAGAATGTAATTGCGGTGATTGCACAATAGTAGACTCTTATTCAGTAATGAGATATGCCCAAATAAAAATTACCTGGAGGTAACTCCAGTTAAATAAATGAAGCCTATCACACTGTATCACAAAGTAAATACAATACTCTAATACATTTTAGTCTACACACATTTGCCTAGTGTTGTTGTGGTGCTGCCCAATGTTAAACTATATATAACATCCTACACCATCGATATCCACGGCTGGACTCTTGTTAACACTTGCAGCAGATATAAATCCTCCTCAATTATCCAGGGGCGTAGCACAAAGTTCTGGACCCTGTCAGCCTGGTCTCATCAAATGGCGTATGAATAACGCACCAAGGTCTTAAGCCATTTCACGCATGTGTTATGACAATGCATTTTTTGCTTTTTGCGTGTTATTTAACACCATCCACATTAAGCTCATGTAATTCCAAGCAATGATCTTTTTTTTCCTGAGCCTATCCGAGTAGTTTTCATGCCTAACCTTAACCGAAGTGCAACGGGAGGCCACATGACTAAGACAACAAAGATCACATGATGAAAGTCAGCTGATTCTAAAACTCATAAAATGCATGAAAAGCTTAAAATGCATAAAATTACCTTACAAATGTCCTTAAAAGTAGCACGCTATTCATACGCCATCCCATGAGATCACGTTGACCCTACATAGACATTCTCTATGGGCACCCCACCCCTTAAATACATCGATATTCATTATAGTGTCTTCTAGTAACTTCCAGGTAGACATCTGGCGGTTGATAGGCTATCTGACATTATTGAAGTGCATATTTTGTGTACTGTGTTGCTTTGCTAGCGTCTTTGACGAACCCAATCTATACAACAGCAACATCTCACCCCCGGTCAGACTAACAGCTAGTTTCGGGTGAACAAAAGTTTTCATTTTATTTAGTCTGTAAATTAGGGTCTCCACCATAACGTTGGTGAAAGAGATGATAGAGATGAGATGTATACACTTTGAAATAACATCATGAAAAAAGAAAATCAAATTGTATGTAAGGGCTTTTCTACCCAGATGGTATAGCAAACATACATTGTGATTGGTTCTATTGTCTGAAGTTTGGCTGTTACAAATTGTGCACATGTAAAGTCTGATGTAGTGTATCTACTTTCTGACGCAATGCTAAAGGTGTAAGTACTTAAAACGAATGAGAACTTATGCTTTGAAAGAATGCATCTAAAGAAGAGCTTCACTTGAAGGCAGTCTCTCCTGGAACAGACGGTGTTGTATTTATTTTACATATGAAAAGTGTTCTGGCCTACTTTCACACCTCTACACTGCCAGCCAATTGCTACATGAAGTGGGTGTGAATGCAGCTTCCCCAATCCCAAAGTTGAAAAGGTGGTTTTAGATTCTCTGCAACAATCTGACAACCACACTGACACCTTAAGGCCGACCAGGCAACAAAACACTTACAACAACCTTTGCTACTTCTTGTGAAAACAAGCCTGAAATGGCCGAACAGTGGAGTAAAAAATGATTCCTGATTCTGATAAGTAACTATGTCCCAGCTTCAGATTTTATATTTTCACTTTAGATATTAACAATAGCGGAAACTCAGAGCAATTTAAAAACAGTACAGAATCGAAATAAATTCCTTGGTGGCCCAGAATATAAGAAACCAGTCGTGAGCAGCACACGGGTCAAACCAAACAATAGATGCACCAAATATTCTCCTTCAAATATTTATGTGAATGAATTCCCATGTCTCTAATGTTACACTGAATCAGCATTTCACGTAAATGAGACGATTACAGAGGTCGGTGCCGCATGAATTCAGACAATGGATGTAACAAATAGTTGGGTTGAGTAGAGAAACAAGAGCCGGGCGGTGAAAAGGGGGTCTGTGATAGGATATATGCAAAAAGGGAAAGAGAAATTAGAATGCCTATTTCTGAAAATGATGAAGTGTGACATGTGCTCAGCCCTCATCTAAACTCTCACTGCCTCCCTCCCACACAGGCTTGGAGAGGTGACTGGGGAGAGAGGAACTGAGGAAATGCCTGTGGCTGAGCCTCTTATTTTTCCATGGCATCGTTATAAACATATAGAGCAATAACATCTCCTGTATGTACCCTCTCTGCCCGCAGAACTGTGGCTGGCCTCTCAAAAGCAGCACTGTGTTATTACCGCCTGCTATGAATGCCTTCTGTGTGAACATACATGTTCTTATCTGTCTTCTGCTGCGCTCACATGTACTTCTCCGCATGCACGTGTTTGCTCCTCAGAAGCACGCAACATATAATAAGTGCAAATGTTTATTTCCAAAAGCTTCCTGTGTAAATTATCCCAAAAAACACAGGTAGATTCACGGAGCCTGACACGTCGGCGTAAATATGTCACAGAAATAGACTGGAGGTAAATGGTGGAGATTGTGCGTTAGCTGAATGGGCCCGACTGTCTCGCAAACAGGAATAAATAGGTCTGTGCATGCACAGATTTGCAGCACAGGCTCCCTGTAACCAGTGGTGGTAAAGCAGTAAAAGCCTAACAAGTTTACCTGTTTATGTACATAAGTATTTTAGTGATTATATACAGTATAACCATTCAGATTTGAAAAAAAGAATCACTACTGCACTTCATCACTTAATATTTGTATAATATCAAGTTCCAGTTTCCAGGCGTTTTGCCGATGTTGTCTGTTCAGTTCAGCCTCCATCTTTGAAAAAATGCCCTCATTAGTTTAGCCTTTATGCCATTAATCATATTTTTAGGCTTCCTTGTGGCAATTAGATTTTGTAGTTTTAAAACGTGTTTGTCCATGAACCTCAAGTAACAACGTAGGTCCGTTATCTATGCATTACAAACTTTTACCACCCCATCCTGACTGATTCAACAGACGTCCAATGAATCCTTCCGTCCATCCAATTATCTATCACCGCTCATCCTTTGCAGGGTCACAGGGGACTGGAGCCTCTTCCAGCTGACGTTAGGCGAGAGGCAGGGTACACTCTGGACGCAATGAGTCCCATCTACATGTTATATTTAGTCTATTATCATTGATATAAATGGGTTGGACCGAAGTGGACAAACTGCAGCCTCCAAAATGACCACGAATGTCAAAGCAACTCTTCAGCTGTTTCAACAATAACTGAACAGTATGCAGGTAGGGTTTATTTTTGGGGTTCCTGCATTAGAGAGCATTAGCTTTAACTTGGTTGTGGTTCTTTGTTTCACCCAGCAGCAAAGTTTCCCTTTTTCTGGACATTTTGGGGAAATTTAAAGTTAAAGTTGAAACGACACCCATCATTGATTTTGACTGCACTGATGGAGAAAAGTACCTGTGGTGCTTAACACTCTGGGCCCCTGTCAATCATGATCCTATCATGAACCTGTTACCTGTGGAATGTTCCAAACAGGTGTTTTTGGAGCATTCCACAACTTGCATACACCACTACACTTTTCTATACTCTGTATTTTGCTGGGAAGGCTCTGTTCATCCGCCCTACACCTGCCGATCAGCAGCAAGAAAGATTCAGTTTGGCCCCCCCAAGACTTCTGATAATACCATTTATCTGAAAAAACAAAAACAAATGTTAAACTCTAACAAAGACACTGATGCATCCATCCATCCTCCTCCCATTGGATGAGAACATAGGCTATAAATATGTGAAATGCTCCTTTAACTGCATATATGATGAAAGGGAGAAATTTATTTTAGCTCAGCCTTCCTCCTGCCTATGCCTGGAAATCCATTTCTAGTACATAAAAAAGTCCATGACAAACATGATGGGTGGCAAAAATATAAAATCAAAGCAGGCTAAAAGTAGTGATCTGGATGAGACCTCTGAGTCTGAGACAGTGCATCCTGTTTTGACATTTGAAACCTTTTGTCAGTACATAATAATACCCTTTCAAATGTGTCTACGTGTTGTGTGTCTGCTTCTTATTTAGCACTTGTTTGTGTCATTTTCAGGATTTAACAAATAAAAATTCTTCAGTGTTTTTGGTATGCTTCCCGCCTCGGTCACGATCATCATCTGTCTTTCTTTATTTGTTCGTGAAATTAGTTTTTGCCTCATGATTCATCAGTCTAGTTGTCAGCCGACATATATCATCTCTACCATCTTCACGCGCTGACAGAAATACACAACAAAACAATCCAATAGTGTAATTTGTGTGTGGTATTGTAGGTGTCTGGTATATATATGATGGTAAATGCCTTTTTTTGTCTAATGAAATGGTCTCATAGCAAAAATACCATCTCTTAATTGTTTTGGGATGTGTTCTTGTGGGTGTTACCTCTTTACCTTTTCTTTTAAAACTTTACACTAAGTACATGACATCAACATAAAAAGCATAAACTATTTAAGGGTGCCTCGTTTTCACACAGGTTTTCCCAGTGAAATGCTTAGATTTTGACTATGTTTTTTGAAGATGCACCAGCTGGGCAGAGCAGAGCTTCACATCCTGCCTCCTGTTATGATCTTATGGTAACATCTTATTTAGGTTTTAAGCAACCCAGTCGCCAGAATGCATGTCGGCACTGCATGTTTCTGCAAACCAGGGATATGTTGAAACTTTGTTTTTTGGAAAATTTCTTTACATTTCAATTATCGGTTTTATGTTGTGACAATGCTGCAATTAAGTTCTGGTTAGGTGTAGGCACAGAAAACATTTGATTAGGGTTGTGAAAAGATGATGTTTTGCCTTAAAATATCTGGTTTTGTCACCACAAACACGGCTGGAAACTCCCCTGACGTCTCTTGCAAAATATTCCCAACAGTCGCTAAAATGACCCGGTTTGTTGGTCGAAGTGGTTTCAAACACATCCCTGTTGGCTGAAACGTGCCGTGCCAACGTTTTAAGACTATGAGTTGTCTTTTTATGCAATGTCATGTCACACATGCACAAACATAGCTGTGGATAAAGGTGGTGGAGAACAATATATCTGCCAGTGACACTGGGAGGAAGCAAGAGGAGCTCATTTTTGGAGTATTTCACTCAAACAGCATCTTCACAAACCTTTTCCTCTTTAAGAGAGTCTCCTGACAGGAGCATCAGAGCCGGAGAGCTTTCCCTCTACCAATCTCAGATTCTCATATGTGCATTTTGAGTTTGTGAAACAGTTTTGGCGACGCACGATGAGCCCCGGGGATTATTGTCATAGCCAACCCCGATATTATAGAATTACAGTCAGACAGAGCGACTCCTGGTGCTGCCCGGACAATTACTCTGCGGCCTGGATCTCAGTGGAAAAGCTGCATTAGAGAGAAACCTCAGTCTATCAGATGCTGAGAAACGAGGAAGTGGAGGAAGATAGTGTGTCAATACCAACCGAAGTAATCACAGCAGCGCTCAGAGGGGGTCTGACTCCGCTCTATTAGAAAGTTCCTCTCCAAGAGGAAATGCATCACCGGTGGGTTTTTGCTAAATGCAGACAAGAAGCGTTTATGTGAACTTTTTGTCTTTGCTTTAAGACCACAAACGTAAGTTATTTGCACTCCTTTAAGTTTAACTCTGGACTCCCTGGTTTGGAATAACCTTTAATGTTGTCTGACTCCATACTTTAGCTTCTTCAGAGACTTCAATCTCCAGGAGCTGTCATGGTAAAACCACACTTTCATATTAGATGTCTGAGGCAGGAAACATCAAAGTGTTTGATGAATCTTTTTGGTAAATCCATCCAAAGACACTGAGAGCGGTGTTCAGCTCTCTCTCGTGGATGCTTCACGGTCCGCACCGAGTTCAGACTCCACACTAAGCAGTCATCTGCCTCCACCTTGTGGTAGAATTTATATTCTACATGGAAAACCCTGAACAGTTTGAGAATAGCAAACTGGGATTTGCCACAGAGAAAAAAAGGCAGCTCAAGGTGGCAGTGTGCCTCCACAAGTGTTGTTCGACAAGGAGAGAACACGGCTGCATTCAGAAATCTGTGTCTGTATTTTGCATTTTTGCTCTTTATATTAACTGTTTTTTAAGTGTTTGCAGCACTGATTCCAAGTGAAGTTTAATTTTTTGATATTATATATTATATTATATTAAATATTATTATAAATGATAATTTAATGTCATATACTTTTATTAATTTCATCAGGCACACTGTAATAAACTGCAAAGTGTGTGTGAGAACAAAATCATAATAAATGAAGAAGTGAACATGAGACATTAGTCTATAAAAAAACAACCAAACAAGAGTCCAAAAAACAAAACAAATAAATAAATCCTTGCTGTTAATAAGGTGACGCACGCAAGCGGCAGGTAACTGGGTGGGTTCAATTCAGCTGTTATCTTTACATTCACTATGAGTTTCAGTTTGGTGTGTTGGTTTGTTGCTGGTTTGTTCTGGTTTTCGTGCAGGTGGCTGGTGGGCGGGGCTGTCTCATCAGTGGAATCACCTGGACCCAGTTCTCCTCAAGGACTATAAAAGATGTCTCAGTCCCCCGCAGACAGGCTTTCACTGTGTGCGTGCTGGGTTTCATCAACCCAGATTAAGGTAATCATTTTTATACTAGAAAAGTAACGTACGCCGAGGGCAGTGGAGAAGTCCTGATCACTGCAGTAAACTAGAGAGAAGAGGAAAAGTGTTTCTCTGGCTCAATTTCTTTCTTTTTTTTTTTCATTCAGATGATGTTTCAACCCTCAGGCCTTCTTTAAGATCAACAAACCGAGTCTAGCTTGCTCCGAGCCTGCTTGCCTCCCGACACTGGCTCCCTGTTAGATTTAGAATTGGTTTTAAAATGTTATTACTCACCTTTAAGGCTTTAAACGGCCTAGCCCCAAAGTACATTTCACATTTATTGACCTAGTACCCTCCTGACCACTGACATCTGCAGATGGAGCCCAGCCGGTTACCCCAAGGTCACACTTTGTGACAAATGGTGATGGAGCTTTTGCCATTAGAGCCCCCGTACTTTGGAACTCAAGCACACTAAATCCACAGCTTCTTTTACATCTCTTTTTGTGAAAGCGTTTGGAAATGTTTGAGTTGCTTTTATTAATGTTGTTTTTATTTCTAATTATTAGATTTTATTGTGTTTTTATCCGTTTAGTATTTTATTTAACTGCCTCGTCTGGTTTCATTTGTTTTGTTAAAGCACTTTGTAACATTGTTAAGAAAAGTGCTGTATAAATAAAGTTTATTTAATTAATGATAAGAGTGTGGTCAAGACCTACTCTACATGTAAAATGTCATGAGATGACTTGTTGTGAATTGGCGCTATAGAAATAAAACTTGACTTTACTATTATTAGTAGTAGTAGTAGGACACAGGTGCTGGTGTGTAGGCCGCGCCCTGGTAACACATGTGATAGTGATCAGATAATCATGTTCCATCATCAGAGTGAGGAGGATCAAAACTTTAAAACAAACTGTGACCGGAGCTCCAGCCAATCAGATTGTTAACAACGAAGTGAAAAGAAACACTTGTCTCATAAAGATGTAGAGATTTAAATCTAACACGTAATTCTTTGAGTATCTTCCTGAATGTTAAAAATCCATTTTTTTTTATATATTCAACATCAGCTTTAAATAAGCATCATAAAAAAAGTTTATATTTTGCAAATAAAATTGTCAATTTGAAGGTTCCCACCTCATCAACCCCACTGACCTACCAAAGGGTCAGTCATTATAAAGTAATGCAGCGCAGCAGAACATTGTTCAATCAGACAGAACTTTATTGTAAACTCTAGAAGGGACCAACAATATGTGTGTGAAATGATGTACAGGGACGGCCAATCAAAAAATAGAAGGTTTCAATCAGTGTAACCATGTTAGCTAAGTGTTGCAACAAGACGATAGACGATATGAAACGTTCAGACAGTGTGGAATAATAAGATTTAAACAAACAATGCTAATTTAGGAGACGTCAGTGCTTCATACGGTTCAGTTATGATTCAGGTTCAGAATTATCTCCACAGAGAAAAGGTGAGTTCATCCAGTCGGTGTGAGGTTATGTTGTCTTGAAGTAATTTTAAATAAAGTTGTGGCACAAAAACTGAGAATAAATACGGAATAATCCCAAAGAAAACGCAGTGAATGAAAGAAGCATTGGAGTAAGTAAAAAGATAAATCTACAGGTTAATTAATAGGAAATTTATTGATATAATAGGTAAATTATTTTAATAATATGTCAAAGAGCTATTTCCAAAGTCCAGAATGCTCAACTTCACTCAACTTATTTCAATTTAAGTCCAACTCTGGTCTCAATCTGGTGTCACTGGAAATCAAAAGTCAGCTTTGGGACTAATGGGACTCTATACTTACACTACTGGTGTAACTGCATCAGCTCCCAGTTTGATTCATGGCTCCCAGATGTATGGCAGACAACAGTGACAGAGAAACATTCTTTATTCATTCATCCTCAGATATATTATTTACTTTCTCAATAGCTTTTTCTACCACACAAAATGAATCCTGTCACATGAATGAACCAGCACGTCGGTCATCGTGGAGAGTTGAGCAACGTCTTGATGAAAAGATAAAAAGCAATTAAATCCCTGTGTTTTTTTGTTGGTTTTTTTCCAGACACCTTAATTAGCCACAAAACCACGTTTTAAGCTCTTCAGAGACACGGATGTGTTCTTTCTGGCCTGAGGATATGTAACGATACGAGCACGTCTGGGCTGTCGAGCAATTTTCACGTGAGACCTTTTCACAATATTAATACATGTAATTGACTTGCAGTGAGCAGTTCTGAAGAAAGACTGTTGATATTTGACAGCCAAACAAATACGCCCCTCCCCTCAGTGCTCCTTCAGGAGATACCCCCCACATTCATGGATGCACATTGCCAAGGCAACAACACGAACAACTGGGCTAGCTGAGCAAAAGAGAAATATGGTGAAGTTGGCCTGAATAATTTTATACCAAATTTGCAAGGTAATATCTGCAATGTTATTTACGTTTCATTACTGTCACGGTGTAGCTCCATCCCTCATGGGAGGAGGAGGCGGACAGGGACTGCAACTGGTTCCCCTGTTGCTGATTGGCTGGAACACAGTTGTGAGGCTCAGCCACGTTTTGTGTTTGTTTCCCATTTACAGTAGGGCTGTGTACGAACACCAGATTTTGAGGAGGAATTTGCTGAATTTGACGAAAAGTGTATTGTGTTAGAATCGCTGGCTGCACATGGTCTGACATTTGTAAATCACACTAGAATGCATCATTTCACATAATTACCATCATCATAAAATCATCCTGATTTCAAAATAAAGTTTATTTATGCATGAATAAATTCAGCAGAGCAGTGAGACAGAAAACTGAACTGAAAAGATCCAGACATTAAACTGATAACAGCATCAGGAGCGAAGTCAACCAGACATTTGACGACTTCTTATGTTCCAGGATATTTCCCATGTGTACTACTGTTAATCAGCTTCATACTGGTTACCCAGAATCACCAATTTTACTGAAGCAAGTAACCCAAAGAGAGATAGAGACACAGAGAGCTCAGGAGGTTGGCCGCTCGCCAAGTTCTACAAAGCTGTTGTTTTTTTTCTCGCCCCAGACAAACTCTGAAATAACTTCAATACAACACGCGACATGTTGTCAACAGTATTGTAATGCGAGTGCTGATTGAGTAATACAATGTCTTGCTGCTCACCTCGACACACACACACACACGGGCGTGACCAAGTGTGTTAATGGGAGGTGGGGGTCACACACTTGTATTTCCAAATGAGAATAAATGGGGAAAAACAAGAGACAGATCCGTTTACAAGGTTCATGAAAGGAGAAGATATTTAACATTTCTTTATGCACAACCCAGGTGTGTGTGTGTGTGTGTGTGTGTGTGTGTGTGTGTGTGTGTGTGTGTGTGTGTGTGTGTGTGTGTGTGTG
>JBBPCS010001375.1:0-15214 GCA_037974645.1 Hollardia meadi
TTGTGTAAAATCCAGTAATATTCTACCTCGTCAGTCGACGTGGTTCTTTCTCTTCTGATAGTCTTTGTCGGTTACGTGTGCCGCTGTCTATGAGGGGAGCTCAAAGTGCAAATTGTCTTTACGACAGTGTAATTACACCCTGTAACTGTAGGGGGTGCTCAGGGGCAAAAATACCAAAATTTAGGCAGTGGGGCTTTAAATGGGTCCAAACAAAACCTGAACATAACAACCTTCATGAAGGTAGAATTTATTGCAGGATTGTTGTATTGGACCACATTAGTTGTAGCTAAGTGTACCTAACTGGCATCTGAGCCTAGATGTGCACTGATGTATTATACTATAGACTAATATTTTTAAATTTCTATATACTGGGCGTCAGTGCTGTAAGTGGAAGAAAATAAGTGCCAGTACTCCCCTTATTCACCTGTTGGCATGTGTATCGGTAGCAACAGGCGTTGCTATATCAACAGGCTCTTAGCTGTTAGCAGAGGCGCTAACGTTAGCTTGCTGCTCCCAACCTGCATTTTCTGGCTCTGTAGTATTTGACTGTCGGAGAGCTGTGTCATCATCCGACTCCGTTCCGGTTCGCTTTCTCTTTGTGCCCTTTTGGAGCCAGGCCAACATTACTGTCGTGTTTTTATTAGTCTGCTTTTTCCCGTTTATCCAACATTGTTGTGACTTGTCGCGTTAATGTGACGCGACACTTCAGTGAGAACAAACGAGTGAGCGTCACGTAATGCCCGTGAGAACAGAAAGATGCGAGCATCATCTAGTGCGCCCTGGGTAATGTAGTTTAAGTGCCATTATGAATCGCCAAGAGACAGACTCTGATATAGAGAGGACAGGAAAGGGTCCTGGGAGCTTGTGAGAAGTCCCGGTGAGCCGGGGGTACTGCGTACCGGAGCGTACCGGCCCACTTAAAGCACTGCTGGGCGTACTGTATATGCACTGTCATATAAATTTTTCCACAGAAATTACAGAATACAATTCTTCAATACAATACTTTATATAATATTGGATATTTACTGTACATTCTTCTGTAGATGTATTGCGTTTCTAGATGTTTCTTTTTTTGTTTTCTGTTTGTGTCTGCTGGTTCCTTGAATGTGGACGAGTTGATGTTGGAGACATTTATCATCTCTGGATGCCCTCTCTATGGACTGTGTTTCTACTTTCATGTTGATTACCCTGTGAGCTCCCTGATTTGAATTAACTGTTCTAAAAACTGTTTATATGTCAGAATTTGGCTTTTTTTCTGATAAAGGCCTGTATGAGCTGAAACATTCATTCGTATAATTGAAAATGCAAAGATTGTATCTGATTTATGAGAGTGGGGCTTTCGACTCCTTCCTTTGATGTTTATTTATGAGCCAGCAGCTCGCACCATCTCTGGGCCATTTTATGTATATTTTAGATATAAAAAGCCTTTCACTATTTGAAGATATCATATGCACGCTGCTGCTGTCTGATAGATCTCCAAGATCTTATGGAGTAGGGCTGCCAATAATGATTATTTTCACGATTCATCCATTAATTGTTCAGTCTAAAAAAATGCCATTAAAAAAAATCACAATTTTCCAGAGCCCAAAATGACGATTTCAAGTTCATCTCTTCATTTACAATCATAAATGACAAAGAAATGCAGCAAATTCTTACATTTAAGAAGCTGAAACATTTGCTGTTTGATATTTTTGCATTCGATCGACTAATCAATTAATCGACTAATCGTGGCAGCTCTAATTTGGAGGAAGTAGCTATACGATATATGTGACTGCAAACATATCATGTCACTAGTCTATAGCTCCACATTAATAATAACCTGATTTATCAAGTAAGAAAAGCAAACAAAGATATTGCATTCAACAGACTCTCTACTTGGAGCAGATTGCATGACAGACTGATGAAGAAAATAAACAAGATTACTAGTGCTGGCAGTGGAGGGATGGAATAATGAGTGTGCTGCTGATCCATGATGGGTAAGATTAACTGTATCCATGGAAAATGAAACACCAGACTTACTGTGTTGAACTGGAGTTCTGCTGTTTTGGTCGATTAAACTGCAAAACCTTTCGGCACTTTTGAAGTCTTATTAGCCTTATAGTTGGAGCCTATCCTCCACTGAACATTCATCAAGTTGGGTTTCTTAATAGCTGTTACCGTCTCAAAGGGCTTCACAGCGTCCACATTATGAAAGTAAACCACACTCTCATAACCTTAACCCTTCAACTGAGGATGAGAAAAACTCACACAACCTCATTAGAAATAAAAACATTTGCCCCACTGGGACGGTCAGACATGCAAAGGGTGCTGAGAATAGGCAGATGAAGATTAAATGTGTGTCTAGAAGATGTTTTAATTGGCTTGATAGCATTCCAGCGAACAAGCAGGTCACATTATCACCAAGATAGAAAAATAAGCTGTGACCTATCAGAGACAAATAATCCAAAAATATTGCTAATTTCAGTGTGCAGTTTCTAGCCATTCACAGATGCTTCTGGTTAACCAAGTTGCAAAATATTTTTTGAATCAGATTCATTTAAATTCTCCCTTTGTTCAGATTTTATGCATTCACATCTGCAAGGACAAAATTTGCAATGTATGAGTTTTAGCACAGAGCACAGTCAATGTTTGTCAAATGGATTGCATAATTTTGATTTGGTACCTGTAGCTGTAGTAAAAGAACTCTTCAACTCATACAAATATATAAAAAGCAACTGAAATAAAGCTGAAACCAAACACCTGACATTCAGAAAAGGAAATATGAGCAGAAGCCTGCATCAGGCTGATATTTTATATATCTGCTATTGATTCCTGTCATATGTGTTTGCTTAACTGTTCCCTTTCTAACATGTGATAAGTAACATGATGCATTTTAGATGACTTTATTGAAGTGGAGGGTAAAAAAAAACAATTTCTTCTCTAGACACACCATCACAACCTGACTAGTTTCAAATTGAATCAAGTTTTTCATACATTTTCATTAACGTTGAATTGGAGTAGAGATATAGTCAAATAGAGGTAATTAAAGTCCAAAAGCCACATACTGCTCTGATTCTGAGAGGCTAATGAAAGATTTATATTCTTTTCATCACATGTTGAAATGTTTCTTTTTAAATTAAATCTGCAGTGAGATCGGCCGTGTAATCGCTTATGGGGAGCCTCTATTGTGTGTAGATCTTATTAAGGTTTAATATTTTCATCCCAAAATATCCTGTTTTCCAGAAATTGGAGAAATTGATAATGTTTTTTGTTTTTTTTCCAATTCTTTTAGAATTGCTTGGTGGTCAGACTGCAGAATGGCATTTTTACAGGAGTACACCATTTTCTTTTCTTTGTCTTTTACTGCCCTTTCATATGAGCTGATTCTTGAAAATGTCTCAACTGTGACATTCTTCTGCCAGGTTAGATCTTACTGCAGACATAGTGGGTTGTTATCTGTTTACTTTGCAAAAATATAGGAAAGAGATGGTATTGATGTTAAAATGTGTCATTCGTTGTGTGCTGGACTGCTGGATTTTTGTAACTTTGGTGTTTCATTTTGACATCGGGCCATTGTTTGTCCTGTTCATGTTTGAGTTTAGACAGAAGCAGAGGCAAAACTACGAGGGGTGGAAGTATGAAGGAATGATAAAAAACTTGAATGTATGGATGAAAAAGTTAAGTTTGTTTTTTTCTGGACGTTGGTACACCTAGAAACTTTCATTAGTTTTTTAGGGCCCAAGCACTGAAGGTGCAGGGGCCAGAACAGAACCTATTGTTTTGTAAAGATTATTTTTATTCTGCTGAAGTTTTGCATTTTTTATAGCCTTAGCATACTCGAAAACTCACAAATATTTGCATAGCATGAACGCAATAGAATCGGACAATTCTGTGATGTTTCATTGACCAGTGCATGTACTAGTACAGGTTTGTTCACTTCTTTACTTTTACCTGAGAAGCACTATCAATGATGGCAACGTGGCCATGAAACCGTAGCAACTGAAGTGTACATGGTCAAATCTGTCCCAAATTTCAAATAAAAACATCTACATCATGTTTTCAGTTATAATAATAGAGTTACATTATGGGAACTACTGGGTTGACCAGATCCATTTGGAATCAGCCCCAAATTTCACATGTTTGTTTAAAGTCCCGACCTGAAGACATCTACATGCCACTTAGGTGTTGTGCTCATTGCGCCACCTACTGGCAACCGGAAGTAAGCCTTATATGACAATCATCGTTCGATTAAACACCCCTCCTCTTATGCCGTATGAAAAAAAAGGGCCCTCTTTAGAGCTCGTGTTTGGTTTGTCCATTCTGGGCTACTGTAGAAACATGGCGGTGCAACATGGTGGACTCCATGGAAGAGGATCCACTCCCTTTGTAGATATAAAAGGCTCATTCTAAGGTAACGAAAACACAACAATTCTAATTTTCTGGTGATTATACACTAATGAAAACATAATGATGAATGTTATATTCCATTTCTCCCAATAGATCCCCCTCAATCCTACATAATGGCCCTTTAAGTAAAGTTAGTGAATTAATAATAAAGTGGTTTACATAGTACTATATAGCCCCCAACAGCTTGGTGTATATCTGCCTGCATTTCATAATACAAGAAAAGTACTGTGCCAGTATGCTCATTTGTCTCGGATGGCCAATTTCCAGTATATCCTGATGAGAATGTTGCTGTTCCGTGGCTGCATTCTTTGTTTTACATTACATACAATATCCCACCCAACACAGATTGCCAAGACTGCAGGGACTTCACATTACAAAGTGCCCGGCCATATGGTGTTTGTCTAACTGGAAGAGAAAAGTCAATACGACACTGATATGTTTGTACCTATTTTAAACTATTGCAATGATTCAAGGTGATACACAGACATGGTTGAGGAGCTGAGAACAAATTTGAGAGAAGAGGAGATGCCGAGCGAGTTATGATATGAAAAGACATAGTGAAGCCCACAGGGAGTTATTGGACTTCCTGTTCTGAAGAGTTTGTACTGAATCAGGTTGGAAGAGGCTGCTGTCAGATTTATGAACTCCTGAAATAGTGATGCTACATTAACTTGTCCACAGAGCGATACATTACTCAAGGAAGAGTCTAAAAAAACAAAAGATGACTGAAAGATCACCTGCTCTCAAGGACTATAAATGTGAGGATTGCAGGGATAAAAATAGTAACCCCAAAGCAGCCACCAGCTACTGATTCATTGTTCTACAAAACAGACACTACTGGAGCATAGTCGGCATCCATATGTATCAATTCTTGAGTCTCAAAATAATTTGTGAGTTTAGCTCTTCGACAAATCGCCACTGTGTGTCCCAAGTGGAATAAAGAAAAAAAACAAGTACTGCATACCAGTCAACTGAACACAGACAGGTGTGTGTGGTGGGCATACTGATCCCCAGAGGATGAAGTGAGTCCATGGTCTGTTTGCTTCGCGGTACTTTTCTGTAATAGAAAGGGAAACCACTGATTTCTGAATCTGATCATACAGTGAATCCTTGTGGAAAACTACTGTACAGAGTGGGATAGAATGAACTCTAACCTAAGTCCATACCTTAGTCCTAAAAGAGAAACAAGGGGTGTCTACCTTGGGTGTAGTTGCTTTCAAGCAATCAAGCATATATATTTGTATGAAGCGAATAAGACGTCATCACTGACATGCGCCCAAAAACAACCTTGTCACCAGACATTCATCCACCACTCCTCCCTGCTCACCTCACTACATAAAGACCACATTACTTCCTTCATTTGCACTGAATGTTGGAATTGGATGCAAATCTTGAGCCAGTTTGGACCGAAATATTAAACTACTGGGTGGAAGATTATATTATGTTACGTTTTGATAACTTCACCAGAAAAGCACTAGAAAATATGATATAACTGTAAAAGTCTACATAACCAGTCTTGTAAGGTTTATTGATTCTTTTTTAAAAATTATCAATTAATCTGTTGATTATTGATATTTTTAAGTTATTTAGTCTATAAAATGTGAAGAATGTGAGCAACTGGCGACAAATGCCCATCATGATTTCATATTCAAATTCTGACCAACTGTCCAAAACCCAAAGATATTCAATTTATGATTTAAAACAGAAAAAACCCCATCAAACTCTGAGCTTAGCTCATTCTTTAGCTTGATAAATCATCAGTTATCATATTAGTGTTTATTGTTGTTTGATAGCACTAATATTTTATGTACTTCTGTTGGTAATGTGTACAATCTGTTTAGTATTTGTGTTGTGCGTATTATTTGTATCTTGTTATACTAAATGCTTGTTTTAATAAAAGGATTGTGGGTTGTTGATGGATTTGGGCTATTAATTGTACGAACTGGGCATTGGTCAATGCTCGTTTGTCCCTATTAAGAGATAAAAGAAGTAGTTGCTCATGTTGTGGGTACTTCCACTTCCACTGCAGTGTGTATCAGCCACTGTTTGAGGGTGAACTTCCAGGTAATGCTCTAATGATCTAATTGTCAGTTTGACTAACAGTTCTCTAAAATCATTTCCACTGTCCTGTGCGCTGCCTTAACTATAGCTCACCGCCTTGCTTTTCTAGCGAAACATTCAAAACTAACCACAGAAATCAGCAGAGACTTTCAAATGAGGCAGCATGCCATTGTAACAATTCCCCTTTGTCAGCTGAGCGGTCCAGCTCAATGCTGATTAATGAGCTGGGGTCAGAGTCTCCCCAGGAGCAAGTTGCCATTATCTCCAACACTATGCTTGTGGGAATTTCTGAATGGAAAGTCAGGAAAGGCAATCAGTGTTAATCACAATGAAAGAGCACACTCTTTGATCTATAAGCTCCCCTTCCCTTCGCTCGCCGTTTGTCTCTCTGGGGAGACGTGCAAATCCAGCAGAGACTAGTTATGCCATGTTTAGTTTCTTTTCAAGGTTTTGTCTATCTTTACGGACTCGTGGATAAAAATATGCAGTGTTTTTTGTTTTTTTTTGTGAGGCTGCTTTTTCAGGTGCAGTGAATGGAAAACTGCAAATTTTCCATTGATCAATGACAACCAAATGGATCGAAGACAATAATGGTGACTACAGTGATGATAAAGATTATAATGGTGATTTTAATGGACAATCGGGTCCACAGTATACAGGATTGTGTTAATGTGTGTCTTAATTCTTAGTACTTACATCTTGATCTTGAAAAAACAATGTAAATTGTCAAAAACCGCTTGTGAGGAATTGGGATTAATATCATTTAACAGCTCTTGTGCCGTATTAATAAACATATTTTTCATTGTGATGTTCAGTCAAATCATAAAGCCAGCTGCAGCTACTCATTGTAAGAAATTACTTTTTCTAGGTTTTTGTGGAATGTATTTGTGGTTTGTGCTGCTAAATCTTTAAACAAGGCAATCTATTTAACGGCCAATACAGTACTTTGGGTACTGTTTGACCATTAGAAAAATGTGTGCTCTCTCTGTTTCATGAAATTGAATATTAAAAATGTGATTAGATCCCACATTGCACCGACAGTAAAGGTTTATTATAAACACTATTTTTTTGTCACGCCTCCTCTCAGATGTGAGGTACAGCAGAGAGCACAGTGAAACCTGGGAGTGCCTCATTAAGCTGCAGCACTGAGTTTTCCTACCTTTTGTTAACAGAGTCCTTTCCACCATTCATCTGTTTCAGGACTCAGATTCACTTCACAGTGGCCATTGATTTCACTGCATCAAATGGTGAGTGTTTTGACTGCCATCACCCAGTTCTGCTTCCATTTCCATCCTCTGATGTATGACTGTGGCATTTTCCATGAATCAGAGAGGAATGGAGTTTTCTCCCTGCGTGTATCTTGTTAAACTTCCTTTTTTAAATTTACTTACATTTTTTTATTTATTGACCTAGTATTTTTTTATACTAGGTCAAGTACATGTAATTATTTTTTTCAGTGGGCAGAGAAAGAGGGAGAAGACAGTGATGATAAACTGCATTTGGAAAAGATAAAATAAAGGGCTTTATTTAGTCCCATGCAAAAGAAAATTTAAATAAATTACATTGACATGTATCTCCATCCTTTTTCTCTAATCCCCCACCTAATGAGAACATCCAACACAAGATCATAGTCTGTCATTAACTCTAATCTCTAAAAGTAATTTGTATGTATCTATTTATTAACCTTCGTTTAAAACAGTTGAGAGCATTGAGAGCAAGCGCTTTTTTGCAATAATGCCCTGGTTTATTTACATACAAAAGTGAAAAACTTAGACAAAATAGAAAAATGACAGATCACAATATTACAATACATATGAAGAAATAAAGGAACATGAAAGAAACATCAACAGGTTACACAACAAACAGGCCAAGGACAATAACATTAAAGGCAACATTAATCCAAAGAAAAATACACACACTACTCAAAGTCTATCAAAGTAGATTTAAATTGATTAGCTTGTCATTGATCAGTTGAGCCATTGATCACAAGTTTCTGCAGATTGTTTCACTTATGTGAAGCACAAGATTTTTAAAGTAGTTTTTGGATTTTTAGGACCCAATAATCTTGACCTAGTGCAGTGGGAACTTAATTTATAAATTAAGAAGACACCCAGGTAGTTTGCCAAGAAGTTCTTTATAGATAAACATAAGTGCAGTGCTGTTTTCTTCTCACTGCCAACAACAGCAAAATGATCGGCTGCATCTAGAGGTTTAAGAGCAGGAGAATATGTACATATAAATTATATCACTATAGTCCATTACGGATAAAAACGCTGACTTTAAAAAAAAGTTTTCTGACTAATACATGCCTTATTTACATAAAAGAATTTCAGTTTTGCTCTCAAGGCCTTAGTCAATGCATTGACACGTGTTTCAAAGCACAGTTTGTCATCGAGCCAAAAACCAAGGCAATTACAATGGGATACTCTTTCAATTGGTGTCCCATTAAGAGTAGTAATATTTACCTAAGCTGAGCAGTTTTCTAGAGAACAATATGCTTTTTGTTTTATCTGTTTTTGGTAATTAAAGAAGTTTTCCACTGCCTGGGCAACAGAGGGTGCTGTTGTATATTACATGATGTTGTCCAAGTACAGATGAATTGAACTGTTCCTTACTTTAATAAGAGTGGCCCTAGGATATAACCCTGTAGCACACCTTTGTAAAAACTGTTCTGACACAATTTTTCAAGTTTTGTCCAAATAGTCAGTGGTGGAATGTAACAATGTACCTTTAACCAAGTAACCAAGAACAATTGTGAGGTACAATGAAGCTCCTAATAAAAGCCTACTTTACTTGAGTATTTTTACTTTATACTTTTACTACTTAACATTTGAGATGCAGATATTGTACTTTTCAGTCCATTACATTACATCCAATACAATACAATACAATACAATATCATATCATATATCATATATCATATATCATATATCATATCATAATCATAATAAAAGATTATGTACTATAGATTATGATACAAAACTGCATATTAAGTAGTTATAATGAGCACCACCTTTACCAGATGCAACAATTAACATGATGCTTACATGTTCATCCATCATACTAGCCTATATTTTGTACTTTAAATATATTTTGATGCTATATCTTCTGGTCCTCCACTTGTAGGTATTGAGTACAGAGCTATTGCTAGTAACAGAGTATTCCACACTATGTTATTGCTTTGTTTAATTAAATAAAAAGATCTGAATACTTCTTACACCACTGCAGTCAGTTAGTAGCTTCCATACACATTCAAAAATGTCAGTGATTATTCAGAAGGTTTTTTTTCCTGCTTCCTCTGAACTGCATGTGATATTTTGACTGTTACTGATTCATGTCAGTATCAAAGGGAACCTATTCTTAAGTGTTCACAATGTCACAACATCAAAAACATAAACAAAAATTATAATTACTGAATTCCAGTATTGCTAATAACCCAAATAGCTACATCGAGCTACATGTCTGATTCAGAACATTCAGTGTTTTACTCATATTTCTCGGGTTGCAGCTGTCAGTTTGGTCTCGCTCTCATGGTTTGCATCACTGACTCTGACTTCTCTTGTCTTGGAAGGAAATCCATCCCAGTCCACTTCACTGCACTACATGAACCCGTACCAGATGAATGCCTATGCCATGGCCCTGAAGGCTGTGGGAGAGATCATCCAGGACTATGACAGTGATAAGATGTTCCCGGCCCTAGGATTTGGTGCTAAGTTGCCCCCGGATGGGAGGGTCTCCCATGAGTTTCCTCTGGTGAGTAAACTCTGAGGTTATTTCAAACATTCAGGTTGTAATTCATCCACTTTTTTTTGCATAAAGTTGATCTGACTATGTGAAATTTATTCTACCAGTGGAGCTTAGCTTTGAGTGCGAGCACTTGTTTATGTTTTTGTGCTCTCTCCAACATGCAAAGATAAAAGTGTTTTCACGTGCAATATGGATGCGTGCATTTTGAGATGAATGCTTCTACACCTCTGATATGCATAATTTAGAGTGAATTACACTTATCTTTTGTAGTGCAAATTAGGTCTTGTAAGGTTGAAAGATTCTTAAATCAATTTGGCTTCTTTCAGCCAGCTAATGTGCTCTGGCTGCTGCATAGTACAGCGTAATGAGGAGTCTGTCTACAGGGTAACGTCTGCATCACTCCATGTTTTCATTAAAATTTGCAAATTACGATTCATCTCACCATATCATTGAAGCCTCATTCTTTCATACTCTCATCTTGAAAGTGATTTTAAAAGTGAAGTTAAAGTCCTGGCTGAAATATTTGTCTTATATGTTTGGTTAGAAATGGGCCTTGTAGCTAAGAAAGCTAACCTTTGAAGCAAAGTTTGACAAGCACATCTCTGGAGGCAAATACTTCCAAAATGTCATTCAGCCCTTAAAGATTAACTGCGCCCTCCATATTTTAGGGCAGAGAAGCACTATGGCTTGCAAAATAAAAATCTGATGAACCTGATGTGAAGGAAATTTTGTGAGCAAGAAGACCTCAGGAGTAGGAAGATGTCTTAGGCAGAAACATTTACTGTAGTTTGATGCATCAAGGAGAATTAAAATGGGGAATTAGAGTCTCAACAAGTGATACGGTGTAATATCATCTCCAAGCCTAAAGCTGTCTTCCTGAAAAGGGTGTATATATAAGGCTAAAGTTCACATGTTATGTTCATAATCTACATATGTGATTATTCTATTGGTGACTTGAACCTAAATATAACCCATGTTGTCTGTTACGTTGTATGAGACTAAGGACATATACTCTATCACCCAGACTATAGTGCGCCTGGGTCTGCCTGACCCCAAGGGATGAGAATGCAAACACTTACTGGCTGTGTGAAATAGATTGAAGGAAAATTCACCTGCAACCCCATGATCACAGCTGCAAACACACCCAGCTACTACATCACCTCTACACTGTGTGGAAGGAGCATGTAGTCACCACTATTGAGATTGATACCTTCTCCATCCCTGTTTATCCAGTAAAGAAATCCAGAAGTGTGTTTAGCCTAGCTTAGCTTTGATAGAAAGCAGTCCAAGTTTTGACAAACTTAAAGACTGTCTTATTTACATCCTGTTTGTTGTCTATTCTATCTATCACATTTAAAACTAATGTTGATTGAGTTTTTGACACATTTAACTAACTACCTGGTTAACGGACAAAATAAATGTGTATATAAGACCCATTTGGGGTCACACTCATTCATCAAAAACAAAATCAGAAACAATCACATATTACTTTAGCCAATCCTTTCATCTGGCAATTTTTAAGGTACATTGTGAGAGCATTTAAGTTTACTATAACAGGTATAATGATTCTCACTAGACTTTCAGAAAACACTACAAAGTACACTATATAGTTTTTCAGGCTGGTATAAATTTACTCTTTAACTTTAGACATTGTATTAATCAAACACTATTTCCTGTTTCCATCAACTATTCGTTGTTATGTCGAGTCCTATTGTATTTCAGTATTATAATAGTATAACATTCAAACTACTGTTGTAGTTTCTGTACCATTCATGTTTTGTTTTTGTTTTTCTCAGAACGGCAACATCGAGAACCCGTACTGTAATGGCATGGAGGGGATTCTCGAAGCTTACCATCAAAGCCTTAAGACGGTTCAGCTGTATGGACCCACCAACTTCTCTCCTGTTGTTAATCATGTGGCAAGGTACAAGCACAAATACCTCTCCCTGTGAACATCACAGGGCACAGCCGTCCTTTCTGTGAAAGTCAATCTGTAAACAATTTTCAGCAGGGACACGCGTCGTCAGAGGTATTAAGGCAGTGAGTGATGGTTTCTCTATGAATTGAGCAGAACTAATGAAGGGAGAATAAACAATCAGCTGCCAGGCTGAGATGAATTGAAATGATAGGTAGGATCAGGTATGTGCAGTGCAGGTGCCACATTGCTTTTAAGACATTGTGTAGTGAGAGTTTTAAGGTAAGGTGCTGGGATTTAATGTAGTCTCTTAGCATTGCATGCAGGTCACATTGTTTAAAAAATGAGCTTTAGTGTGAATGTGGCACCACATGCTTTATTTCCCCATTACAAACTTCCTGTAATTGCAAAAGAAGTGCACAAAGTGAATTTGTAGTTAATCTCTACGAATGGGGCTCTACCGCATAAATTAAATACACAGCAAACACAATTAGCTGATAATGCTCTTCTCAAGATTAAAACAGTAGTGAAATGATCACAAACCACAGGTGTACACTGTCTCACCCCTGACCTCGGACTCTCAGACATTATGACTCATGACTTGGCTGTAACGGGTTGAGGTGAGACCCAAATGCAGCACTCTACACCACAGATTTAATCGGTAATGACTTTTATTTCTCTTAAGATTAAATTGCTGGAGAGTCTTGCATGGGAACTAAGAACAATCTGGCACTGAGTGAGTGTGGAGAAGGAGTATATATGGGCAGGCTGATACTGATTAGAAGCAGCTGTGAGATCAGGTGAGTAGTGTTGTCTTGATTATGTGGGCGTGGTAACCAGGTAGAGTGGAGCAGAGGTGAGGTGAATGGAAATTTACTAGGACCAGGTCTGACAGAGTGTGAATCATGACATTGGCATGGACTTGAATATTAATGACTCAACAGGTTTGTGCGCTTTGGACCTGAATTTGAATTTTAGATTTGATTTTCAGCCTTTACCTGTATTTCTTGTTAGTTAACAATGACCTCATAACACTCCAACCACGTTAAGCATTTATAAGCATATAAACATTAATAAATGTTTAATAAATACATTATGATGTCATTGTAAGCAGACATAAGGACATTTTTCATATAAGGACATGCTTATTAATGTACTGTATCTTTGAACAATTATAACTACAAATATGAAATACTACAAATTTATATTACTACACAGTGTTTTTCTATGTTGTCATTCATTATCTGTTCATACACCAGCCTCTACTTATGGGTGTCCACAGGAGAAGTTATAGTCTTCGACAAACACATTAATAAACACTGATATCTGCTTACATCTACAGTTCTATAGTGTGTTATAAACCCTTTATTAAAAGTTTATATAGTGATTATAAATTATTCATTTGTTAAAGTAAAATGTTATATAATCATAATTCAGTTTATAATCATAATTCATTCATAATTCTTACTAATAAACCAGGGTTTACTTTTACAGATGTAAATTTGAAGACTGTTTATGTTTATTGGGTTCCTCAAACTCAAATATTTTTTTTTTCGTTGGACCGGTGCTACAACAGGTAGAACAGAAAATTACCCTTCCCAAAAATAAGAGGATTCACAGCGACACCCTATGCAGTCCAGTTCAGTACCCACACAGACACACAATAATAAGAATAAAAGTCCCCTGCAGACCTCTTTTATAATACAATAATATTAAATGAAAAATAATTTTATACCCAATAAAAAATGTCCTCTTATGCTTTTGAATAGTCTGGGTTGAAAGCGGTCAGGGACTTTATGCATTTATAAAACTATACTCTCTCTTGTGCAGTATATCGAAGAGTGCCGTAAAAACTGAAATACTGAAAATGATTCACAAAGATGTTGCAGACCATTAGAGTGCCTCAAGTATTCAGAACAAGTCAAATAGTTCATCCAGTAATCCAATGAATAAAAGTAAAAGACTCTTTACATGACATACGTTTTGCATTCAGCACAAGCAGAAAGCAGATGATGTTCTTAAATGAATAAACAGTGTTGATACAGAACACATACTGGACACTAGACGTACAGTATGATGTATTTCTATTATGCTAAATGTGCTACTTCCATGTAGGAATCTAAAAAGTAGACTATAAAACAACATTGTGTTTGGTGCTACAGTTATTTCTCAGCGTCTTCAGTGAATGTGGCGTACATTGTTGTGGGGCAGATGAGGAAGACAAATGTCCCTTTAATCTCCTAAACACCATCATCGCTCTTGCCTTTGTCACGAACTGGGCACGCACTTTGATTAAAATGTCAGCGCCTCAGTCAAATTTACCAAACTCAAAGCGAGAGTAAGGGTCTGACCTTCGACCTGTCCTTGGCTCTCACGGTGGCTCTGTCCCCTCTTGCTCATCAAGTCTGGTCAGTTGAGTGCTTGGCAATCAATAATGTTCTGAAAGAATAAGACTGCGGCACTTGCATAAACAGTTTAATAAATAATTCATTGCCAGCAGCCAGCGATGGGTGACTGAAACTAGGCCACGCTCACTGTGGTGTCTCTGATGGGTTTCGTAATAGTGTCTGGATAGACCTCTGAGACGTGAAGAGCTATACAGCATATTTCACTTCTTTACGTGTCTATATTAAGCTTTTGTGTCACACGCTGGGCGGAGGGCGAGTTTCTTTCAGAAGATCATGTTTTTTTTAATGTAGTTTTTAAATCTCTGACACAGTGGTTGCTTCTCTGCTACTCTTTCTCTCTGTAGCATCTGCATCTGTTTTCATCTTTGCTTCACTTTGACCTGGTCTGCGTGTCTTAGCCCACTCTGTGCTGATGATCCCTTTGTTGCAGGTATGCGGCAGCAGTGCAGGATGGCTCTCAATACTTTGTCCTGCTCATCATCACTGATGGCGTGATATCAGACATGGCTCAGACTAAGGAGGCCATAGTTAATGTAAGTGCTGCTCTAACACTACCTGGAGGATGTTCATGTTCTCTCTCTCTCTCTCTCTCTCTCTCTCTCTCTCTCTCTCTCTCTCTGTCTCTCTGTCTCTCTGTCTCTCTCTCTCTCAACCCAACCGGTCAAGGCAGATGGCCGCCCACCATAGAGCCGGGGTC
>JBBPCS010001376.1:0-15213 GCA_037974645.1 Hollardia meadi
GTGTGTGTGTGTGTGTGTGTGTGTGTGTGTGTGTGTGTGTGTGTGTGTGTGTGTGTGTGTGTGTGTGTGAATACTGTTACAACCTGGCCTCCAACTGCCACGAGTCGTAACAGGAGATCTTAGTGCACATGAAGAGAAAAGAGAATGGTGGATCAATGACTTTTCATTCCACCTCACCAAGATCCTGCTCACTGACTCAACTTCCATAAGTAAAAACATGGACATGAACAGAGATTTACTTTGTCATCAAAATTGAAAAAAACAAAAACATTCTCTAACGTTTGTGCGTTGTAATTGAGATAACATTTTCTCTGTCTCAAAGGGCCATGCAACAAGGCTGGGGTACCAGTAGAAGCTCCAATCCAAAGTTGGCATTATTGTCATGTGGAATGATGATGATGATGATGATGCTGATGCATCCATGGTAAAAGCTTGTTTTGAATGGATTTGTGGTGCTCACTTTAAAATGAAATAAGAAAATTTAAAAGCTGTCATTAACTTGGACTACTTTCTACTCAAGAAAAAGTCCCTTTGATGGAGGATACTTCAAAAGCTTTACCAATGAAAACCACATCTGTGTGCAGTTAGTCAGATAGGAACACATTGAATGAGTAAATACGGATGGCGTTGCACTGACTGACAGATGAGGTGAGAAACGTGTTGCTCGTGGGTATACTGCTATGTACTGCTGCCAATTTTTTTTTTAAGTATAAAAAACAGCTGCTGATCAGTTGACAGCTCTGCTCCTCTCTTTACCCGAGTGTCCAAAACATTTGGCTGCAGGTTTGATGATACGACTACAAAGTCAATCGTTGACGTTTGGCCTCAGGTGGTCTGGTAGCACCTACACTTATGAACCACCTTATGCTCGAACATGGTGTTCGTTATGGACAATCCATGTCTAGCACAGAAGTCCAACAGCAAAACAGAGCTCGGGTTCAGATCAGGCAGGTCGTTCCTCCCAATCGCTCCTCTCCAGGTTTCGTTCAGCATTGAAGTCCCCCAGCAAGAACTGGAGTCCCTAGATGGTACCCTTTCCCGGGCACCACCCAGCAATTCCAAGAAGGCCGGGTTCTCTGAGCTGCTGTTTGGTGCATAAGCACACAAAACAGTCAGAACAGATAACAAGTGGCGACCCTCTCGTTCTTCAGGGAGAACTCAGCTGGGGGCTTGTGAGTATCCCCACACCCGCACGGCGCCTCTCACCCTGGGCAACTCCAGAAAAGGAGAGAGTCCAGCCCCTCTCCAGGAGCTTGGTTCCAGAACCAGAGCTATGCGTAGAGATGAGTCCAACTATATCTAGCCGGTACCAGTCCTCCTCCCACACCACCACATAGAACAATAGTGCTAAATAAAAAACAAAAACTTATTTTAACCATTTGTTGTGTCTGTTGTAGGCTGAACTGGATCCTGATTTGGTGGAGACTTCAATGGTGTTTCTGTCCGCTATGAATTCGCTCTTAATGGTTTGTTATTCGCTTTAAACATACATTTATTTAATGCACCACTGCACCAGCGTTGCACTTTGATTGTATCAGTCTGAAGATGCTTCTGTGTTCATCCAGAGAGGCATGAAGGGGGTGAGAGGTACTGTGCATGAGGTTCTGGAGTTTCAGCAGCATCTTTTTCTCTATGCTGACACCTGTGATCATTTTGGTGGATAGAAACGAAGAAAATAAAACCAGAATAGAATTGTTACACTGGTAATTACAGACTATCCCTGACACATTTTGACCTTTATTTTCATTTTTAATGTGTACTCAAGTTAGTTTAGGGATTTTCAACTGGTGTTTACATTTGGTAGGTGCCATGCACAAGACAAGGAAAAGTTTCCTTTGCACTTGACCACAAAACCCATCACAAACTCACACCCTGCAGTTACCTTCCTTGTTCTGAAATGCAAAGTCATCTTCCCTCGAATATGACCAGAATATCCATTCACCTTTTATGAGATAGATAGGAAGAGAGCGCTAGGAGTTTGTTTTTTGTTTTTTATCATGTAACCCAATTAGTTTAAATGTTGTGCAGTTGTTAAGCATCATTCTATCAGTGTGTATGAACAATGCTACCTGGTAAAGGAAAATAGGACATGCCAGACTGTCAGTAAACATTTCTACAGGTCTGTAAATCTTAGCAAATGTTCAGTCAACGTATGGTCCAGTGATTTATAGATTTACTTAAAGATTTCCTCATTTATGCATAATAAGACAGGGAGGCACAACCCAAAGCTTAAAATGCTCTGGTTCAAAGAGAAAAGTACACGATTCTTGATTAAATACGCATACACACTCATATTCCTCTCATGAAACCAGGACCTGAATAAAAGTGTTCCATAATGACTCATCCAATGCAAGCACGGCAGTAGGATATATGTTAATGTTTACCAAAGATTAACATGAATCGAGCTATGGAGCTTGCGAGTGGATGATAGGATGCTTAGTGACACAGAGAGATGAAAATGTGAGAGAGAGAGAGGTGTTGATATAAGCAGCCTCTTCATGGGTGTGATCTTAATGGAGGCAAAAACCACAATGGTTGACACCCGAAATGTATTTTTTTTACCCCTCCTAAACAGCAAACATCCAATGAACTATATTACATGACATTGAGACCAGTTGGCTTAACCATCCCTCTCATGACAAGGACTACTCAATGATCATGAGAACAGCCAGGATGCCACTTGGATGGGTGATACCATGGCTCATCCTTTGCCTTGGGCTGTCTTCAGGGACCACCGGTAAATACACTCAATGTACAAATAAACAGTTTGTTTGACATTATTGATAATGTGCGCTTATTGTATAAACGTCTTTTCTTTTTTAAGTCATTCAGACGGTGACCAGAACGCCCGTAATTATAGGTAATTTGTGTTTTGTTTTTCCAAATGATGAAAGATTACAAAATCAAATGCACAATTCGAACTACAGTCTAGTGATATTTTTTTCTCCACACACTAGAACGGAGAGCTTCTACCAACAACCCGTTCTGCAGTACGTGGGGAAATTATCATTTTAAAACTTTCGACGGAGAGTTCTTCCAGCTTCCCTACACTTGCAACTACATCCTTGCTCACCAGTGTAAGGGAAGCTATGACGGTTTCAATATTCAGCTTCAACGGCAGGAGATCAATGGGGTCAACACCATCAAGAGGGTCATTTTACAACTGGATGGAACCATTGTGGAATTAGCCAATGCTTCCGTCAGAGTCGATGATAAATTGTGAGTCTGTTTGGATATTGTAACTTTTCATCACCCAGTGATCTACTGGTTACAATAATGGCTAATGTCTTATTATCTTGCTGGGATTTTTTGTTGGCTCTAGGGCCTCTCTGCCATTCAGCCAGGCTGGCATTTCAATTGGAAGAGCTGTCTCTTATGTCAAAATCGAGGCAAAGCTGGGTTTGGTTGTCATGTGGAACGAAAAAGACTCCCTCTGGGTATGTTTATTCATCGTGTCATCATACCTGACTGCACTCACGTACTATATATAATGTCTGATATTGATTTTTATTCTTTTGATAACTTACAGATAAGTGTGGACACTGAGCTCTGAAAATATATACATTCTATTTAGTTGTACTGTTATTCAATAACCCGGAGAGCTGACTCACGTGACATTAAGAATAATTAAGATAAATTAAAGGGAAGCAATTGTGAGGGCTCACAGTGCCTTATCCAACATTTCTTCCATTGATGACTAACCTGAACCTGACACACTGTGTTTATGAGAAAGTCTATGAATTAAGTACTACCAAAATTAGAAGTACCAGCAATGCTGGTGCATGCATTAAGGCATTCCTCCAACTAGGAGCACAAAGACTACAAGCATGAAATTGAAACAGTAGGGGTCAAAACAATTTCCACTTCGGATCTGCTTACTCTTTACCGAATCGCATGGTTGTTTTTTTTTTATCAGGAGTTGGTGTTTTATAAATTATCACGTGGGTTGTTCAAATTTTCCATTTTCGTCTGAGATGTTTGAAAAACAAAAGCAATGGCAGACTACAATGGAAAAATGGTGCCAGTAGTTAAGATATAAAACACCGTTTTGTTTTGGTTTTGGATGGAGATATGTGGATATAATCAAGATTTTGCCTGGTAAACGATTTTGTTATCTTTGGTGTCCCTTAAACATATACTGAAATATTGTTTATGTTTGATTAAATGTCCATTTTATAGGATTCAGGAGGATTTAGGGGCAGAAATTGAATATAATATTCATAATTGTGTTTTAATAATCACCTCTACTAAGATGTTTATGTGGATGTTCAAACTCTCCATTCTCATCTAATATGGTTGAAGAAAAGCAGTTAGGATTTCTTATTTTCCGCACTTTATCCACATCTAACTCCCACCTGGTTTTAAGGTTGAGCTGGATGCAAAATACAAGAATCACACTTGCGGCCTGTGTGGTGACTTCAATGGAATTAATGATGAGTTCATCAAAACAGGTAAATTAAAAAAAATATAGATTTTTAGTTTACTGCACAAAATCAGTCTTCACATTTGCTAAAACTTCTTTTTTTTCCCCTTTAGAAACAGGGGAGTCTGTAACTCCTGAATATTATGGGGATGTCTGGAAAATGAATGAAGCCAATGAAAACTGCCAAGAAGTCGCCTCTACAGCCACACAGACCTGTGCACATGATGTATGTGAAAATGGATTTGCTTTAAATAATTTTATATATAACATTTAGGTACAATTCAAATACATGTTATACGTTGCCCCACAGAAAAACCTCTGTAAGGACCTCCTGTCAGGACATGCGTTCCTCAGCTGTCAAGACCTGATTGATACCGACTCCTTCATCAAAGCCTGTGTAAAAGACATGTGCTACAGTAACTGTAGCAGCACTTCATGCTTGTGTTCAACCATATCAGAGTACTCCCATCATTGCGCCTATGCAGGAGGGAACCCACAAGCATGGAAGACCGCACAACTGTGTGGTAAAATCAGCAAACAAAGCATTTACATGTTCAAGCTGTTTGATTTTTTTCGCTGTATTTATATCAGTCACTGTTTCTAAATTGTACTTTTTTTGTGTGTGTGTCGAATAGCAAAAGCATGCCCTTTCAACATGGAGTATAGGGAATGCAGCAGTCCTTGTACTGACACCTGCAGCAATCCCCAGAGAAGCCAACTGTGTGATGATCACTGTGTGGATGGATGCTTCTGTCCATCTGGTAAGTTTCCAGATTTGAGAAGCTGTCCAGCAGAGTCCGGCTGATATTAAATACTGTTGTTTTTTTCCACACACATTATGAAATTATACTCTCAAATTACTTCATCTGTGCTGTTGAATTACTGTCAAGTTGTTGTAAGGACTGAGCTGAGGTTATAGTTTTAGAGGCAGACTAGCACCTGTGTTTTCGTATTTAGTTGCCTGCAAATACAGATTGAATTACTTCATCTTAATAAAGTAAGGTTATTACATTTGTCCCCATCTTTCAACACTCTTCTTCGTACAGTTGTGCTGCAACGTTGGACTTAGTTATTTGCACGGATACAGTGTAGCCAGTGTAACAGTGAAAGTTGTCATTCCCTGGACAATGAAATCTAAATGAGGCGCTTGAATGTAATGCAGTACTGTTTTGGTTTTGGATGGAGATATGTGGTTATACTCAGGGCTGTGCCTGGTAAAAAAAAAAAAATGTTATCTTCAACATCCCTTAAACATACTGTATGCTAAAATAACAATTTTTATGTTCTCTTAAAGGTCCAGTGTGTAGGATTTTAGGGGCAGAATTACAGAATAAACAGAATATATATTATGATTTCACCTGCATTGTTTTGTTGGCTCAGCTATAAGGCTTGATTCAGCTTAATTTAAGGGGACTGTTAGGCCTTGGCGGAGGTATTTGCTCCACTGAGTGCCATTTTCTAGTTATAATTATGTTTTCATTATGTATAATCTCTTGAAACTGAGAATTCTTGTTTTCGTTATATTAGAATGAGCCCTTTACATCGACAGAGGAAGCGTGTCCTCGTCAACGGAGTGTGCCATGTTTCTACAGTAGCCCCGAGCGGACAAACAAAACACTGGCTCTAAAGGGGGCCTTTTTTGTGTTTTAGCGGCTTCCCTAAGGGAGGGTGAGATTAGGGGTGTTCAGCTGGCTGCAACCACATTGCTAGATGCCACTAAATCCTACACAATACAACTTTAATTCATGCATACAAATTATTAATTGAGAGCACAAATTAAGCAATTCATAAGCTGTTTAGTTTTTCTCTCTATGACACTTGGGACACTGGTGGTAAAAAAAAAAAAAATTTTGCACGGCTATACATACATGTTTGGATTTTAGGGGATTTGCACTGTGTAGAGCAGTTTGCTGTTCCCCTATTACTAATGATGTCAATGTGTTTCTTCCAAGGGACTGTATTTGACGACATTCATCAAAGTGGGTGTGTTGCTGTTGATCAGTGCTCCTGCTTACACAAAGGGAAGTTATATCAACCAGGGCAATCATACTCAAGGACGTGTAAAAAATGGTAATCACTTCACCATCTAATATAATGTTACGTTTATATCATGTGCATTTAAGGTGGTCTGTCCAGTTGAAGTGACTGAACTCTGTTGACAGCACCTGCACCAAGGGTCAGTGGGGCTGTCAAGAATTGGACTGTCCTGGTATCTGCTCTGTGCTGGGTGGCTCCCACATCTCCACCTATGACGATAAAACATACACTTTCCATGGAGACTGCTCTTATGTTCTCTCCAAGGTGAGGCATTCAAACTTAAGTTAATCTTTCCTCAAATTCACAAAGTAAAATACTTGTAAATAAGTCAACAGTACTCAAGTGCATTTTTATCTTCTCGACTTTAGAAAATTCACGGGCATTTCAGTGTCCTTGGTGACCTGTTCAAATGTGAAAAATCAACTATGTCAACCTGCCTGACTGCAGTCACTCTGCTGCTGCCAAAACAAAAGGTAAAATTCCAGTATATTATGGCTCTCTCCTCATAAAGTCAAAACTTCTTGATGGGATTTTCTCTGTTTCATATCTGTTAGAAAGGCTGAGATGTACCCTGAAGTTTTTAACAGTCACATTGTCATTTTCCCCCACTGCAGGTGATTGTAGTTGAAACCGACGGACACGTTTTGTATAACAAAATGATCTCCAAACTGCCTCTTGTCATGGGTGAGTGATGTTCATTCTCCTCTGAAATCACAAGATATACTGTAATTGAGTTTATTCAAAGTTGAACCCCTTCTTTATGCAATGTGAAAATGTTGTTGTTTTTTTCCTGCAGATGACATAATAGTCTTCAGCCCATCGACATTCTTCATTGTAATCCACACCAACTATGGACTTGATCTTGAGATTCAACTCGAACCCATTATGCAGGTCCACATCAAAGCCAGTGTTTCCAATAAAGGACAACTCAGTGGTGTGTTTTACTTCCTGAGCACTTTTGATTGTACTGTAAAATATGATATGATGAATATTGCAAGGAGTATTAAGGCATTATCTTCATCCAGGCCTTTGTGGAGATTTTAATGATGTGGAAGCCGATGACTTCAGGACCACAAATGGATTGATTGAGGGAACGGCTTGGACATTTGCCAACACGTGGAAGACCGAAAGAAGCTGCAGCCATGTGAAAAACATGCAAGATCCATGCATTTTGAGCGTACACAAGGGTAGGTCACAGACCTCATGCTCTATATTTTAATATCACTCTTCACAACACTCTACCAGTAAACATGTTTATTTGTTTTTGCAGAGAAATATGCCAAACACTGGTGCTCCTTGCTGTCAGACCCAATGGGGATTTTTGCCCAGTGCCATTCTGAAATAAACCCAGAAAACTATGAAAATGTAAGCAGTCTTCTCTTTTTGTATGTGCTCTAATGTACATATACCTGTGTATTTATGTATTTGTGCTATTTTACTTATTAAACAGCTGCACATTTCAACTATTCATTCACCTTGTTGCTGCTTCTCTCTACAGTCTTGTATTTATGACACCTGTGCCTGTGAAAAGAGTGAGGAGTGCATGTGTGCTGCCTTATCCTCCTATGTGCATGCCTGTGCCGCTGAAGGTGTCTTACTGTATGGATGGAGGAACACCACATGCCGTGAGTAAAACCCAAAAAATGTGAAATACATGAAGTCCATATTTGTTTATAATAGTCAGACACTGAGTCAACGTGTTTCCTTTCAAAAGACACATACACGGCTGGCTGCCCTTCTACTTTTGTCTACGGCTACCACATGACAAGCTGCGATCGCACCTGTCGCTCTCTCAGTCAGTCAGACTCAACATGTGACGTCAAGTTTACACCGCTTGATGGCTGCGGCTGTGCTGAAGGAACTTACCTCAACGAGAATGGAGAGTGTGTCCCAGCATCACAATGCCCTTGTCACATTGGAGAGAAGGTGGTACGCCCCAGGCAAATCATCAGGTCCCATGGACAAACATGGTGAGGATTTCAATGATTCCAATACATTTTATAAAAGAGCAGAGCAATATATTGTTTATTGTTACTTTTGGGGCATTTTATGCATTTATTAGTCAGCTGACAGTAGAGAGGTCACAGGAAACGAGAGGAGGGAGAGATGGGAGACGACATGCAACAAAGGTCTCCGTCAAGAGTCGAACTGGGGATGCTGCTCATGATGGCTGCCTTCGCACATCAGGGCTCCCAGAGAGTATTCATTTTTAACTGATTAATGCTAACCTTGCACATGGTAGCAGAGATGAAAGCTAGTGCATTCCACAACTTAACTGCTTAACAGAGGTATGACGAGGAGTATGTAAAATTGATTTTACGTTGAAGTGAAGATTAACCCAAAGAAAACCTCAGTATGTTGTACGCAGTGAAGTACTGCCATCACTGGTCTTGCTTAAAGTCTAGCTTTTAACTTTTCTTCTTTGTGTTCTTTTCAGCAATGAAAATGCTTTATTGCTCTTTTGTAATAAGGTCTGTTGACACAAATTATGCTGTAATGTAAGCCTAAATCTTTGTAGTTGCTGATGCAATGGTTTTAATGTTGTTGGTTTTTATGCCATAATTGTACTTCTTGTTACAATGATCTTTATTTCATTAGGTTTTAAGCTCCATTTGCACTTACATAAAATTGAAGGAGTGGCACAGCGTGGCTGTCCTCTCAAAGCTTTTGTTCGATCCACAAGTCCAAAATCAGTGTTCAGTGAACTGGAACCGCTAAACCGCCTAAGTCAATGTGATTGGTTGTTTTCTTGTGTAATACACCAGAGACCAGTCAGGTGTAGCCTACACACTGCTTTTTGCTCAGTATGTGCTGTAATAGTCTCCAGCTCCCTGCAACATCCTCCTTTCAGAGAATGGACTGATGGACACCGAGTCTAATTGCTGTCAAGTTAGCCTGTGTGTGTGGACCATTGACATAAATCAAGATGGACGACACGTCGCCACTTCCTCCCATTGTGCAAAAATGAAGCCAAAATATGCTGGATATGGGCGCTGCCATCTTGCGCAGGTTCAGCTGTCAATCATGACATTTCACCCCGTTTTTATAGCGTTAAATAACCAATTAAAACCAAACTGATCAGAAAGATGAACACTTGAACATACAGTGCATCAGCGTGATAAGAACTACCTAAAGCGACAGAAACCATCTTTGGGAAAAATGTATTCAAGGTGTACGTTTTAGTTTTTAGTTTGGCCCATGTCCTACTTGATATTATTGAGGGGGAGGAGTTTATGACCTATACTGCAGCCCACCACCAGGGGGGGCGATCGAGATGTTTTGGCTTGACTTTTGAGGAGCTCTCATGTCGTCCATCTTTATATACTGCACACTCAGTGGTGTGGACAATGAGCCAGTGACTGGGGAGAAATGCAGTCGGGAATCACTGTCCTGTATTGGTTTTGCTTTGGAAAGAAATTGAGCTAAAAGCAACAAGAATTAACACAAAAATACATTTCTCCTCTTTGCCCTCACCTGTCTCTCCATGCATTTCAGCTCCTGCCAGAGTGGAAAACTAAGATGTACAGGAACCACCCAAGGTGAATGTACGTACAAATCCCTCAGCTCTTCCTCCTGTAACAAAGCACAGTTTGAGAAGCATAAAGTGGTGTACTGTGTTGTAACACGCTATCATTGTCATCAGTATGCACCGATCCGATGGTTTTCTTCAACTGCTCAAATGCAAAGCCAGGTGCCAGGGGATCAGAGTGCCAAAAAAGCTGCCAAACACCGGACACAGACTGTGTAAGATTGAGCCTGATTCATGACTTGTTGAATATTCTGCTCATGTATACTAAAGCAGCAGTATGACATATTAAATGTATTGCTGTTTCGGTGTCTAGGCCAGTGCACAGTGTATCTCAGGCTGTGTATGTCCTGCTGGCCTGCTGGCAGATGGTAAAGGAGGCTGTGTTGAGGAGGACCACTGTCCCTGCACATATAATGGAGAATCTTATAATTCTGGACAGACTGCCACTGTGCACTGCAATACCTGGTGAGCCCTTGAATCTTTTTTTTTTTTCATGATAATGTAGTGCTGTTTCAGTTCACAGTTGTGTGTGTGTGTTTTTTAATATTAATAAACATACAACTTGACATAACTTCATCTATTCAAATCATAGCACTTGCAAAAGCCGAAGATGGGAATGCACAGATCGTGAGTGTGATGGAACCTGTACCATATATGGAGAAGGGCATTACATCTCTTTTGATGATAAGAAATTCTCCTTTAATGGGGACTGTGGCTACGTTTTTGCTCAGGTATAGCACAAACTTGGGTTTAGTTTTTGTGATTTGTCTTTTGTGATTTGTTTTTGTTATTGTTGTGATACTGACACCAATATTTTGCAGGATTACTGTGGGGACGATACGAACGGCACCTTTAGGGTTCTGGCTGAGAACATCCCGTGTGGAACAATTGAAAGCACCTGCTACACTTCTATCAAGCTCTACTTAGGGGTACATTACACATAAGCATTTAAAATAATTTTTAAAATGCTGACTTTTCAGGATTACAAATCAGCATGTTTGTTTTATTTGTTTCAGAACAAAGAAATGGTTCTTTCAGAGGAAAATATTAGAGTTATCAAACAAAACAACATGATGGACATACCCTATCAGGTCCACTCTATAGGTATATATCTTGTCATTGAGGCAAATAATGGGCTTGTTCTCATTTGGAATAAGAAGACAACACTCATGATCAAACTCAGCCCCAAATTCAAGGTGAGTGAGCAGATACACAGGTAAATATTAATAAGGTTTCCACTTTACAAATTAACTAGATCTCATTCTATTCCAGGGAAAACTCTGCGGTCTGTGTGGGAATTATGATGGGAATGTCAAGAACGATTTCACCACCAGAAACAAAGAAGTTGTGGTTAAAGCCCTTGAGTTTGGAAACAGCTGGAAAGTGTCACCCACCTGCCCTGATGCAAAAGCACTAAAAAATGCCTGCAGCCTGTACTCACACAAACAGGCATGGGCATTAAAACACTGCAGCATTATCAAGAGTGAAGTATTTAATCATTGCCATTCAAAGGTAAGAAAACTGCTGAGCAATGTCACATGGCATGTTGTAACTATCTACACGACTGTTTAATGACTTTCTGTATAATTAGCGCGTGAAATACAATTCAGCCTCTTGCTAACAATGGTTTCTTTTAAAAAGGTGGATCCAGAAAACTATTTTGATTCCTGTGTGAGAGACACTTGTGCCTGCAATGCAGGTGGACATTGTGAGTGTTTCTGCTCGACTGTAGGAGCCTACGCAGCAGCCTGTAATGAGGCCGGAGCCTGCATAAAATGGAGAACTCCTACAATCTGCCGTGAGTGTTTTATTTCTGATTCTATGAGGAAATAAACCAAAAAAAACAATGTATGGTCATGATTATCATCTCCCAGCATAATCTTTGTCATTTTTATTATACACATATGTTATTTTATTATGAAGATTTCATACATCATTAAGCAATCCTTTCTTGCATCTTGTTAATATTCCTTTCTGTTCTTTCATTAGCTCTATTCTGTGATTATTATAACCATGAGGGAGAGTGTGAATGGCACTATCAGCCTTGCGGAAAACCATGCATGAAGACATGCAGGAATCCCTCAGGAGTATGCTCCAATAAAATTCCAGCATTAGAAGGTACAAATTACATAAAAGTTATGTACTGATATGAAGTTATGTGTTTTAACTTACTAACCCTTATTTAGGGTGAGTTAATCGACATGCTGTATTCTAGCAGAGCCCATTGGTTAAGCACAGTTGTGCTTACTGTCGTGTTAATGACTTCCTTCACTGTCACCACACAAAGATTCTCATGTCGTTTATGCTTGACCTCCTGTCTGTACCTATTCTGTGCTAGTTTTGCGATTAACAGTAACATGTGACTTTTTAAGGTTGCTATCCAAGTTGCCCGCCTGAACGACCTTATTTGGAAGAAGTTACTATGAAGTGTGTGTCAAAGCAGGAATGTGGCTGCTATGACAATGAAGAGAAGCATTATGAAGAAGGGCAGAACGTGCCTTCAAAGGAAAACTGTCACGTCTGGTATGACACATTCCATGTTATTCATAAAGCAGTTGGTGCAAAGGTTTATAATAACCTTGTTTTTTATTTCAAATCAGATTTCATGAAATAATGTATACTAATAGCACTTTTTTTAGCTATATTATAAAGTTAAAACTATTTTATTGCAGCATTCGTAATCATTATACAGAACATATGTGTTTGTAAATTAAATGAATGGTAATTGTGCAAATAATTACAAATAAGAAGTCAATAAGTCATTAAGGACTCTCTTATTGTTAATTCTGCATCGCAAGTGTGCCTTGCCCATTGCATCATAAGTGTGCCAAATGCTTTCAGTAATTTTGTGGCCAGACTTACCTGGCACACGTGGCTACAGGGTGGAATCAAACAGAATACATTATCATACATTGTAGGTGGGCTTGTTAGAGGCTCAAGCCCAGGGCTCTCCCCGATATGTCAGGGAATGTTTGTCACAGTTTTGGAAAGTTTCCCTCTGAGAAAACTGTTGATCATCACAGCCTCACATGAAATGCAGAGCTCCAGTTGTTGCCCCAGATACCTGGCGTTCTTAATGGAGACACCAGCGGCAGCCTGACGGGAATGGCCAGTGAACTGACACTGTGTGAACTTCTTTAATGTCTCTTGATTTATGTCCTGTTGATTTATTCTGCAGTAGAATAATTAATTATAGAACAACATTGATGTGCCCATAACCAGCATATCCACCATGTGAAATTGTCACTTGACAGTACACAGTATCACTCCAATTAGAGAATGCAGAGGGAACAGATACCTGCTGCCTTCAGTAAATAGTGAATAGTTAATAAAAGACTGTCAGTATAGTAGTAGCGATTGTGGATGACAGATGCTTGTAAGAATCATTTATTAGCTTTTATTCTCTCTTGCTGGCATGATCACATGTCATCTGGTTGAAGAATGTAGAATAAAAGTGAAGAGATGAGCAATACATGAATAAAAGGGGGTTTACTGTATATGGGTGTGCCTTCACAAAAATCAAGTGACCAAAATATTATGGAACACAAGTGCTGTCGAACGCCTCTGAGCAGGCCAGCAGCGGATCGCACAAGATGCACTCATTCTTGGCACCAAAATTGTCAGCACGCTACTGGATTAAGATCACCGCACTCTCTGCAACACAGACCAGTCAAAGAAATGACACTCAGTGCACCTCAGGAAAATACCAGTTTGCTGGTGTGATCCAGGGTTCCATGTCCTGTGCCAAGACCAACATAGGTCCTCATATGCTCATACATTGTGTTTAAACTTTTCTTCTTTCATTTGCATTTTAGTAATTGTTCTTCAACAAAGGTGGTGTGCAACTATGCTGTCCAAGGTGATAATGGCTTTTACTATTACACATCAGAACATACATATCAATTGAAAATATCAATGGAATAGAATTTATCTATTGAAAAATTAAAGAGTCATATATTTCTTATTTCTTTTGCAGCTTGCACTTGTTCATATAAAGGATTTATATATAAGCATGGAGATATAATATATTACACACATGATGGAAATGGAACCTGTATCACTGCTAAATGTGGAGAAAATGGAAATATTTCCAGAAGCATGGAGCCTTGCACTTCACCTGCACCCACCCAGACAACCCAGACACCAACAACAGTCTTTGATTTTAACACAACTGGTAAGAGTAAGAGTCTTTATAAATACACAGCATTAGTATATAAGATAGGTGTGGATTTTTACCATTTTAAAGACAACTTGATGATTTAATCTTTTATTTTTTGACAATCACAGAAATTACCATCACAACAACTCAAATGTCTCCGACGTCCTCATTTCCTTCATCCACACTGACAGAACAAAGTGTCACAACAATAACAACTAAATCTACAACAGTCACAAAAAGGCCCACTACTGTTACATCAACCACAACAACCAAAAATGTCTGCTTTGTTTGTGAGTGGTCGAATTGGACGAGCAATAATTACCCAGATTACCACAATGGTGGAGATTTTGAACCCATTGAAAGAATTACTAATCCAGATCTGAGTACCTGCAGGAGACCTCTGGAAATACAATGTAGAGCAAAACAAATCCCAACTGTAGCTTTGAATGACCTAGGTCAAAAAGTAACATGTGATCCAGCAGTTGGACTGACTTGTCATAACAAAGATCAAGGTAAAGTTCCTATTTGTTATGACTATGAAATACGAGTCAAATGTTGCATTTGTGAGTCCTCAACCACACCATCAACAACATCAACCAAGGAAAGGTCCACCACAACCACTGAAATCTCAGCAACAACCACAGAAAAGCTAAGTACTACTTTTACCACACCCACAGAAAAACCCATCACAACAACCACAGTCACAGAAAAGCCCATCACAACAACAACAGTCACTGAAAAACCCATCACAACAACCACAGTCACTGAAAAACCCATCACAACTACCACCATCACTGAAAAACCCATCACAACAACCACGGGCACTGAAAAACCCATCAAAACAACCACAGTCACAGAAAAACCCATCACAACAACCACGGGCACTGAAAAACCCATCACAACAACCACGGGCACTGAAAAACCCATCACAACAACCACAGTCACAGAAAAACCCATCACAACAACCACGGGCACTGAAAAACCCATCACAACAACCACAGTCACAGAAAAACCCATCACAACAACCACGGGCACTGAAAAACCCATCACAACAACCACAGTCAC
>JBBPCS010001377.1:0-15211 GCA_037974645.1 Hollardia meadi
TTGAGTGTCTAGGGTCAAAATGATCCTACAGGCATCCAGGAATTGTACGAAACTACGCAAGTAAACTAAAGGGGGGCACCTTTTTCCAGGCTTTGTCTGAGGGGAGGCCCACAGTCTTAGACTTTGAAAACCCCTGGTGTAGTGTGTATAAGTGTGTATGGTGGACCCCAGGAAGAATAGCCTGAAGAATGCTTATGCTGGTGCTAATTGTGGATGCTAATAAAAAGAAAAGAAAGTGAAACAACAAGAGCACACACTATGTTTTGTCTTTCTGAAATATCCCGTAGCATAAAAATACAAAGCCCAGTTTACATAGAGCATGTGTCCAAAACAAAACAATCCTTGAAGAAAACATTGTGTTCTCTTAGAAAATTGTTCTTTCCTTCAAACCTCATTTAAAATCCTTTCTCTCTGCTCTCAAGAGAATAATCATAGAAAATAAAAACAAAAATGAATAGCCTTAAATGGGTTTTAATTAAACAAACAAAAAATATTGCATGCGTGCAAACATCTGCTAAATGGGCTATGACTTGTATTCAAAAAAAGTTCAGTCCCTTGAGGCAGGTTTTTAAGATGAAATGTAGAAATGTGTGTTCAGAGCATTAAGTATTTCTAAAGGCAGAGAAAAAAAAGCTGATTTCTTTCAAAAATGGAGGATGAAGTCCCACATCCCGTGAGTGCTTGTTGCTTTTATGTTGTTGGTAAGATACATCAAAAACTAATCACAATTTCTTATCTAAATAATGCATGTACAAGAAGGCAGATATCTAGAATACTCCATATCTTTGGGCACTCGGCAGGATTTATTGTGACAGTGATTTGTGATAGCCATCTACACAGGCTACATGTCTGGCCTCATATATGTTCATCTTTATCAGATTATGTCTATCTGAGCGGACACGTTCTTATGAACACAGTAACTCACACTTTCAGACCTGCTTCAGAGGTTTCCCTATAGATTTTTGGGAGACATTCCTGCATAAATCTGCATATTAAATAGGAAAAATAAAAACTGATACTGTTGAACAGTTGATGCTTAAAGATACAGAGCTCATATTAATGCAACCCATGTGCAGACAAATAAGCAGTGCATAAATATGTATTAGTGCTTTAATGGGCACAGTGAATGGAATCAGTAATAGGTTAATATGATTATGTTTAATACATCATAGTGATTAGGTTGGGACATTAGGCAGCAGCAGAAGTGCCTTGGGTGTTAAAGTTATTCCATGCCTTGATATTTTTATGCCACACTATAACCCTTTGCTCCACTTAAGATGTGTAAACTAAAGAGTCTTTTTGAAATAACACCAACTATGAGTCAAATCACCACCAACAATGTTTAACACGAAACATTAAGGTAGTTATTTAGCTTTTTATTATTCCTTTTTATCTTAATTATATCTATCTTAATCAGAGCTTCCTATTTGTGTTTCTTGGTGTCTAGGATCTTTTGTGTGTGCTTTATTCTATGCTATACTGTAAATGAGGTCTCTGACCACAATGTATTTCCAAGTTAAAATAAAGGTTGAATGAATGAATGAAATGGAAAAAAAAAAGTGCAGTTAATGTAGTCCTGTCGTATGTGTAGCACTGTGGTCCTGGAGAAACGTAGTTTAGTTTTATGAATGAATGAAGGCAGTTAAATATATCAAATAAAGACTACAGCATTTTTTAATATCTGTGCTTTATAGAGCTACTATGTAATAGGTTATGATGAATTGAAATAAAAACCTGAATCATTTTGCAACAAATTGTCAGTTTATTTTCAGATGTGTTGCTCACCTGCCCATCATTTTGTAATAACCTGTCCATGATATCCCAGGGAACATCATGACCATATTAGTAATGAGGACGTTGCTGACAGGTGAGGATGCACCTGGCTGCTGGAAGCTCATTACAGAGTCTTAATGATGTGCTATGTTCCATAATTAGGAAACTTTTCGGCCCTCTGTCCAATCTCCCTGTTTGGTTGCTGCATTGGCTGGGGGCAGCGTATGAGTTTTGGTTGGATTTGACAGCTTGAATGCAAAGTGTGTCCGGAAGATCTGTGGAGTGCTCATTGGATGTGCCAGAAGGATCTGCAGGAGTTTACATGAGGACACATACAGGATGATAATGGGGTACGAGAAAGATCGAGTAAGGGTCTGGGTGTTTGAAAGTTAGAAAACTGTTGCGCTTGAATGTGTGTAATAAGCACATGTCTTTATTTTCCTTATTTTAATGAGCAAGAATTTCTCTTATATTTTGTATTCTGCTGACTGAGACAAACTTCCACAAATGATGCAACTCTAGATGTATGACTGCGTGTGTGTTTGTGTGCACAGTACATACTACAGTATGTGCAAGCCTGTGTTAGCCAAAGTTGATATGTTTGCACTTGTTAATCAGAAATGTATGTTTCCAAGTGCAGCCCTCTCAGGATGGGTGGTAAAGTTATTGTAGTTTGTGCGAAATTAAGCTGCATTTGAGTTTCAAAGACTATGTACACTTTTGCAGGTGCTCCTTATGTATACCCCTTTGTGAGTCAGTGAGCGCCAGAAGCATTGGGATTCATTTATTCTGGAATTTTTTTATTTATTTTTTTTTTTTTTAGAGTGGACCACAAATATAACAACTATAAACAATTTTTTTAGACTGTGATTGCAATGAAAAGACCACTGCCTAAAATGTGGGTAGTTCTTTTCTACATTAACCAACCATTATGGTTATTTTTGTATGTGAGGAAAGACAATAATGCCCAGTATAGTGTTATGTCTGGTGATGGGCAATCTGAGTATAAATAGAATATCTGTCTGAGAGTATAGAAGCATTTGGGCACCTATTATGAATCATCGGAAAGTATTGTTGCAGGTATCTAGTTCATTAAGTGCATTGTGTGTGTGCGTGCATGCGTGCATGCGTGCGTGCGTTAATGTGCCAGTTAATGAAGGCCAGTATGATTGAGTCAAAGTCTGCGGGTCCTGTCTCGCTGCAGAAGAGAGCAAATGATGAATACACTTCAGTCATTTCAAGACAGACCTTCATCATTTGTTGGAGCTGTCAAACAGTTATCAGGGCTCACTGTAGGCAGCTGAAGAAGGGGCCTCGTCCATAATTGAAAATTGAGTTTAGAAATGCCACATGTATCCGTCCATCTAAATTTAAAGCCAGTAAATCCCCATTGGCGCAGAGCATGTAGAGGCCTGACAGTACCTATCAATCCAAGCTTCAACATTTTAGTCAATAGAGACAATTGCCAGTGGGGGATTTGTTCAATTTTAACAAGGGGCTTATTGGGCAGCCTCAGTATGAGAATATGCCGCAGGCAGACCTCAGTGCTTTACTAATATATCATTCTATGAAAGAAAAATTCTCTGTCTTTACTTACTGTGTAACTGATTTTTAAAATGAACACAGAGGTGGCTGGAATTGACTGGAGAAGCTCACATTTGTGTTACATTTAAAGCTTCTGTGCCATCTTTCAGACTCTGCAGTTATTCTTTGATAGCCACTGTACTTTTCAAACCAAAAACAGGTGGTTTAACCTTTAAACCAACAGCTGAGTAGCCTTTATATTCTTTGCCGCAGGACAAGGCTGCCAATTTCACAGACACATATTAAAAAAAAAAAAAAAAAAAAATCCAATCAAAATGTGACTAGGTCTAGCGCTGATCCTTTGACTTTCCCATATGCTTTCTTTTCCAAATTCCAAAGTGATTTTACTCTCTGGTATATATGTTCACCTTAGATTATACAAGGTCTAACTTCTCCGCAGTGGTTTCTGAGTGAAAAAAATAGAACGCTAATCTATTCTGGTGTAATCATGCTTTGACCTGGCTAATGGAGGCAGCATACCCCAAGGCAAGATGTAATCAGGAAGACATTTAATAAAATGAACAGGACCGTTTTCTGATCTTCCTAATGTCCCTGACCTTCCCCAAGGGACAGCGCTTGCACACATGCAAGCTCACACTTATGCATACATGCATGTGCCTAATGCACATATACATGAAATGCAGTCTTAAGCATTAGCACGAAAATGGGCTGATTAATGTAAACACACGGATAACAAGGAAACTGCATGTTGCAAACATCAGTTTCACAACATAATTATTATCCCAATGATCCTTCAAACCCATTATCTCTGCACTGAATCGTCACTATAAGTAGGGGCGGATGAAAGGACAGATGAATCACCTGCCCACACCTCACAAAAACTTTCACACAAGTTAACACTCTGAGTTGAGAGAGAGAGTTTCAAGTCATCATCAATTTTTCTGGATGTGTTTACTCTACTTGGGGTCACATATATCAACTCCAAGGAGCGGAGTCACGACTCCATAAACAGCTGTCAATCATACCAAGTAATGACTGACAGAGCAAACGTTAATGTCTCTTAGTACAGGGCTATATTTACACGAATGACACAGTAGCATTGAAGTATCAGCATACAGGTAGGTGTGTACAAATGTAAACATGTACCTGCAAAAGCAGACACAAACAAGCCTTTATAATTAAAAACTACTATATTGAGAAGAAAAACAACAACAATTGAGAGCAAACAACATCTCAACATGTCAAAAAGCCATCAGCTTATGATTCCTCATGGAAGTCCCACTTAGTTAGGGCTGTCATGACTGCAGTATGGTCACTTATTGGATCCTGGCAGCTCAGCTTCAACCTTGCACATCCATGCATGTTTCCAATTAACTCCTCTGACTTTCTGTTTCTTTTTTTCCAATATCCAATATCTTTTTCCTCGTTCTTTCTCCCTCACTGTTCACCACATTTTTGTTACAATTGCACACCACATCTTACGTAGACAGCTTTCTGGTCCTTATTTTGTTGCTATGCGTTCTTGTGCCTTCATTTACAAGTGATGTTTTCATTCTTTTTGCCAGACTGCTTTTTAGTTACTAATATAATAGATCTCTTGCTCTCTTACAAGCACTATTTTACCTTTAATCATATAGGCCACAACTCAAACTTTATCTTAATTAACATCAGATCAGAAAATATAACACCAAATACAAACAGAAAAGGCATTAAATTTTCTGAATTTTCTACGGCGGATGTGCACGAGTAATTTCTCCTTAATCTTGCTTCATATGAGAGGGGTGTTGAAACAAAACACAAATATGCCCTTTCAAGTTAAATTATATCAATATGATGTAACACTGTAAAAAAATGGATTAAAAATGATGCAACGTACTTTCTTGCTTGCTCCAGCAAAGTGCTTCAACAGCAACAAGACTGTGGTGTTGTATTTTGCTGAGACATAGCTTCTGTCAATATACAGTAATTAAAAAAAAGATACCATAACAACATAACTGCAGTGATTACCATAAACACAGTCCACTGCTGGAGGGTGAAGAGATGTGTGTAATATACAGAACTGATCCTGTGTCCATATGCTGAACCCACTTAGTGTATTAAAAGATCACATTTACTCTCCAATCATGATTTCATGATATTAGCAGTTCAGGTACAGCCTCGGCTCTATCTTTGTGCAGAATGCATTCGGTCCCTTTGGTGGATTACAGCAATGCATCAAGGGGCTTGCAGAAAAATGAAAATGTAATTCTTTGAGCACTTGAGGGAAATACAAGACAAGGAGTCAGGAATGATTGCTTGTTGGAACATGATTATTGGCTGCTAAAGCGAAGTTGTCCCGAAGCTCTGACATTCCCAAAATGACAAAGCTCCTGTTGTAATTCTTCGAGGTCATCCCAGGGATATGATACCCAGGAAGATTATAGCTGATGAGTGATTGGCTACTTTCAGCGTGGAAGAGGTCTCTCCTTGGGGTATGGACCAACCTTTCAACACAGCATCACCTCCTGACATCTTTTAATCAAGGCATACATGCATGAATGCATGTACTTAGACAACCAAATTAATACAGCCTTGAATTGGACACTGCTGGATATACTGTAGCTAACAGTGATAGTTAAACACTAGTGGCAAGAGACATAGTCTGTAAAAGCTGGTGGAAAATCAAGGTGGAGTTCAGTTAGAATAATTAGCTTTGCAGGTTATCCTTGAAATAGCCATATAGACTCTAAATCACAAAAATCAAACAAAACATTGTTTTACATCAGTTAGGTTTGATCAGTTTACCAAACAATAAATAAACGCCTCCAATACCTTCAAAAAGAAATGAAATATAATACTTGCACTATGCCATTTCTATTGTTTCTAGTGTATTTATGAAATAACTGTGTGAAAGTGTGACATTTTGCATTGTGTTACAGAGAAAATTTGCATGAAAAGTGATAGCCAGCATCAATATATGTAGAGCATCAGAGCTGAATTCCCACGAAAGCATCCTTCTGTTACTTTAGAGTTTTTATACAGAGACGAAATATTTATCGCCTTGACTTGATACAGTAAATAAGCGTTACGGTCTGCTGGCTTAGCTTGTGTGATAAAGGCAGGCACTAGATTGGTGGGAAATGCCATCAACAAATATTGTAAAATCTATTAAATTCCTATGACTTTGAAAGTATGAGTATGATTTAAGTAATAGTTTAATTGAAATAGTAACTTCCTTTTGCTTTAGTTATACATGTGGAATAACAGTATTTTCTTATTTGTATTATAGGCTTTTTTACTTTACTCGAGATCTCCGAGCAGAGGACCAATTAGCTGTCACACGTTCTGATGCACTAGTCAAACAGGAACACTGTAGCAAACTATCTTTAGCGCACGGATCACAACTGCCACCTTCAACAGGAGTGTGGTGCTACAAGAAACACAACCCCTGTCATGGCAGTATATTCCAGGTTACTGCAGGTTTATTGCCATGAGAGAGGCATGTATGCATAAAGACACATATTTATACTAACACACACTGCAGTCAAGTAAAAGTATTATTTTACATACACCAGACAGATGAGTGTCTTGTCAGAGCCTGAGCATTGGCAAGCGAAGGTGATGGACTGTCATGACCTTCATGGTTGTTGGCAGCAAATGGTAAACAGAAATCATATCAGGGAGCGAGAGAGAGAGAGAGAGAGAGTGAGAGAGAGTTAGAAAAGAGTATACAGTAATTGGACTAAGGGGTGATATAAAAAAAGAGAAACGCTTATATTAAATCACAGTGAAGGGGTCTGGGAGATGAATAAGGCAGATTCCTTACTAACAAGGCACAGCAACACACAACTGATGCTCCTTGTTTTTCTTCTTCTATTGAATTTTCATTGTATTGTCACTCCATGGCAACTTCTCTCATGTAACCTCCACACCAATACGACATCATGGATTCGACTCAATTAAGCTGACAGTAAATGAGACAGAATCCAGACCAAGAACAAAAAAGGAAACAAGTGCAAGTTTCAAGCTCATATGCCAATTCTTACTGTCTGAATGTGTTCCTCTTGTTCTCCCACTGCAACTCTATATCATCCTTTTCTCTTTGCTTCTCTGCCCGGCTACATACAGTAGGGGGCAGAGTTCTGGTGAGAATGTGAGAGGCTAATGTAGCACAATGGGAATCGCCAACCCACCTGCACTTCTCTCTCTCCCTCATAAACTTGCTCTGTTTCCAGCTTCGCCTTCTCTTCTTTTTCTTCTTCCTATCAGATTAGATTTTTTACAGCTTAATCTGTCCTTTTCTTTGCTGCGCTGCATTTTTCTGTTTCTGTTTTTCTCTCTTCCTCTGCAGTCCATGTGACAATATAAAAACATAACCCCTCACTTTGGATGAAATCCCTGAAATCTTTGTTGTTTTGTTAGTGAACACACGCACATGCACGCACGCACGCACACACATCCCACAAACACACAAATCCCAAATGCTATTTCCAAGCTGGAGGAAGACAGGGGCTTATTGAGATGAAGCATGGGGCCTTGGGGGTGACAACGTGGGCATGATTGTCTGCCCTGCCAGCCTCCTCTGCCCTGAAACGTTACAGAAACTAAAACCCCACCAGCATCCACAGCTTACCACCAAGGGAAAGAGAGAGAGAGAAAAAAAGAAGCAGTATTTCAATTCTCTGCGTTTTGGAATTCATCACCACCCCCTAACAGCAATTTGTGCAGTTAAGCTATGCTTCCTGGAAGAAAAACAGGGAGTTCTTCAATCACACTGTCTGAAAATGTAGTTGTGCTGGTCAACTCCACTATCATTCCTGTGGAATGGTTTAATGATCACTGAAATCTGTAAAACCACTCAAATTCGGCACTGACAAATCATGCAAATGGCTATGATTAAATGTTGAAAGCAAGTCACGCAGCTACCTTCGAGGAAGTTGCTTTGACAGCAGTAAATGTTTCTCCATCTTTTTATGCATCACAGTTTAATGTTTCTTGGAGAATCACATGAGCGCATAAATACATTTGCCAGTGTGAGTTTGTTATCCACAACTGATGGAATGTCTTTTGACTTCATGCATGTATCCCTACATGCAAAGTTTTTCCACAATTAGTAGCAGCAAAACAACATTTTTGAGTTAAAAAAAAGAGTGAAAAGGCCAATTAGTGTTATTTTTTTCAACACAAGAAGGCAGTACCAAGATGCATCTTGTATCGGTCCACTGATGCAGCAATGTAAGCAGTTCCAAGTTAGAAAACTATACCTTCAGCATACCAACTGCACCTCTCACAGTGGATTTCTAAAAAAATCAGCATTGTCTGAAATATCACGTGAGATATTGTGCTGGATGACGGCCAATGAATGAAGCAATGAATTTGAAGAAAATCTTAAAATGTTGATTTATTATTTGGATAGCTTTGGCTCCTCATTCAGGCTCTTTCACAGAGAATACATACAGAAGCAGACAGAGGGATAGGGATCAGAAAAAAGAAAGAAGAGAGACTCAGAGACAAAACCTTGATGTTGAATGACACTGAAACAAAGAGACAAGCAGCTGGAAATCGAAACATTTTGAAGTGCAGATATAGGAAGGCTGAGCAACAAAGCGAAATCCACTGTTGGCGTTTGCAGTGGTCATGCTATGTTATGTGATCCTGTTAGCTTGCCTGGGTTATTGTATGGAAGCATTGTGGAGCGGCAAGCACCGAGGAGGTAGTAGGCATCTCAGAGCTACAGGGAGAACAACAGATGATACACAGATTTAAACACCACAGGATGGCCCAAGGCAAGCTGGGAGCTGCAAACAAGTATCCTCATACAGTAACACAGACACTGCGAGTGCATACTAAAACAGACTCTGTATACTTGCACAAACACTCAACTCACAATAGGTCATCTGAGTAGTTTGGTCCCTTGAAGGCCAAACCATAGTTCATCATGTCCTTTGAAGGAGTTAGCCCCCAAAATGCGACTCTGCTAACATCTCATCTACATTTGCAGAGGTGCATTAATACCATGCTGTGAATCTAATCTCAGTTTACAGCCCACCACACGGCACGACTCTTCCAGTCCACCCTGAAAATGGATTATGATAATTCCATAACTGCCTTGAAATAAGCATTCGGGAGTAGTTGCGTGGAAACATCAGTCGCCTCCTTCTAACCTCCTGCAGAGGTGCACAGCAGGAGACATCAGTGGAGAGATCCACTAACACATACTTCTGTATAACCCTTCATGTTGCCCCTCTCTCCTTATTTTTCTGTTTTGCATTTTATTTAATGTTTATAATCACTTCCTACAGTCTACACCTTTCTGACTTTTAATCATTCCACTGCCTCTGTCTTTCTAAACGCATACAAAGTCATGCAGAACACTTTTTGAAATGGATGAAAGCTTTGTGACACTATGTGACAACAAATCCTGTTGTGGCGCCTATTGTAAGTGCACAATATTGCAGATGACAATAAAAAGCCCATGGCTTCACATTGAGGCAGAACGGTTGGAGAGCGACATGGCATCTCAAAATCTCTGGCAGTAATATTTCTCAGAGTGTTGTGATGGTGTGTTATTTTCCACTCCACAAGGCACAAAAACCACCATACACCATACAATACATTTTCTCAGTGAGAAGTTGAAAGTCCCTTTTTGAATTAAAAAGTGAAAGCATGGCAAGAAAATGTGAGTGTGATTTTCCTCTACAGGTGTGAAAAGCTGCGTTTGTGCAAAAAAGAAAAAGAAAAAATGAGACGCAAATGTAGAAGCAAGAATTTTAGTGTGTCTTAAGGGAAGCAAAAACTGGACAAACAAATTAAGAAAATAAGAATAAGCTTTTATTGGAAAAGCCAAACAGTCATCATTATTTTTTTTCTTATATTTCACACATATAGTCAAAAACTAGTGAGAGATGTATATGCATATTTTCAGTCAGAGTGTGTATCGACTACAGCTCAGGAGACCTCAACACACCATTCCACAAGCTTAAGACATAGCTACTTGAAAGTTGATCCTTTAGGGTCCGGTATGTGAAATCTAGGGGGAATTAGCAGAAGAAATACAATATAATCTTGGCAGAAACAGAATACAATATTCTTCATTATCTTTCCATCCGTTATGATCACCTGAAACTAAGAATTGTTGTGTTGTTGTTAACTTAGAAGACTCCTTTATATCTACAGAGGGAGCAGATCTTCTTCCACATCGTCCACCATGTTGCACTGTCGTGTTTCTAGCCCAGAATGGGCCAAACACCGGTTCTTGAAAGGGCCTTTTAATGTTGTATGCAGGGGAAGGTGAGGCGAGAAGTGTTCAGTTGGTTCTGCAACCACTCTGCTAAATGCCACCAAATCCTACATACTATTCAATGAAAAATGTTGAACCTCGCTCCTAACTCCTCAGCCTTTCCCCTCTCTCTTTCTACTCCTCCTTCCTGTCTCCAATTCCTCCCTCCCCCATCCCTCATTCAGCTCCTCACTCTTGACTTCTCATCCCCTGCTCACTGCCCCCTGCTGAACTGTATATTTTTCAATGAACGTTTTTTACAAAATTATTGTCCATGGCTCTCCAAACACGATTTCAGAAGTAATTCAGCAGTGTAGTCTGTTTTACTGTCAGTTTTACTGACTTGTGCATCAGTTCATCAAGTCTATCTTTTATGAAAACTGACAAAGCACCCAGGGCACAAAGCCACAAAACACTGCATGCAGATGTACTTGGTCTTTCTTGTGCATGCAGCATCGTGGCACCCGTTTGTATTTTTTTTTGCTTCGGTGAGCTGGTGCCTTGGAAACTGCACTGCGCTTCAAAGAAGGTGGGGGCGGCACTGGTTCTTACAGAAGATACATGAAGAAATCTATTGGTTCAGTTCCTCAACATTCAGTTTCAAATCTACTAAAAAAGGAGGCAAATCTCCCTCAAACTGGTTGTCTTTAGTTTTGCAGACATTTCTCATTTTCTTCTATCCATTAGCTCTTTCAGGTGGTGCATCCTCAGCTTCCACAACATCCTCAGCTCCCTCAGCATCCTCAGCTCCCACAGCATCCTCAGCTCCCTCAGCTCCGCTGTCACTACTTCTAGCATTAGCTAATGCTTTTTCTGGCAGCCATTCATCATCACTGCCAGTAGCATCATCCTCACTTGACTGAGATGGCATTTGCTCCACTATCTTGTAGGTCTTTCTATCCTGTAGGCCTGCACTTGAGCTCTACAAAATATAAAGACACTGATTGTTACTCACGTAATCGTAACTTATCTGCAAAAAAATATTGTTTTCGCTACAAAAACTGCAAGTTACATTCCAATAGCATAAATCAATTGATTTTCAGCCAAAAAAGTTGCTGCAGCTGAATTACTTTCAATAAAAAACAAAGTCCCTGTAACAGTATGAATTGTAGTTGATATATAACCAGCGATGCATGATGTCCAATTTAGTGGACAGTTGATTAATCATAATTTCCTCCCAACCTAAAATCAATACTTGGAAAATTTAACAATACTACTCCATAGTTGTTACTTTATGTTACCACATTTTTTTTTTTACCTGCAAGGGCCTCTACTATAGAAGGATTGGCAAGATATTTCTGCTGAGCTGCTCAGCCATGCAGCTGTGGGTGATATGCAACTACACCATCAGAACCCATGCGTATACAAGAAAACAGCTTTTAAATAGCTGTCCACTGTAGTGACCACTATGCGTGAAAGTGAAGTGCAGCAAAAACATCCTTCATTGTTAATTGCAAATTGGACAGATATGGGGCATCGATGTGGCATCAATCTTATCTAACTCTTGTTTTTGACAACACATCAGTAATTGATGTGATTTTAAAATTATTTAGGGACTGTGGCGACTTCAACAAGAATCAGCAACAGCATCAGATGCTGCTTTGCATAAGGAGATGAGGTCACTGCAGGAAGCCTTTTAATTTCTGAGCATTGACAAATTTGGTTGGATTAAGACCTCTGAATTGTTCATTTAGTGTTCTCTTTCTATTTGCTTGTTGAGCACCTCTGTGGTTATGAGTTCAGCTCCTCTGTGGTCTGACTCGGGTTTATCCTCTGAGGAAGCAATTTGGACACCAGGCACTAAGCACTCACAATTTATAAACTGAACTGATGTCCTGGGTTGACACGTACGCATGCGAGTACAGGAGCGCTCACAAATCACATCAAACTCTTTGCTCCTGTAATTGGAGGGGATTAGTCTGGGCTGAGAAAAGCAGCCCTAAACATGGCTGAGCCACAGACACAATTTGCATAATTTAAAACCACAGGGGTTTTCTAACAAGTGAGTTTGAAAAAAAGAATAACAAAAGGATTTATTTAGGATGGGTCCAGGTAATCAACAAGAAACAGATGAGAACTCAATGTAACAGTCAGAGAGATTTGGCCATTTATATTTCCATGGAAAAGTAAAGATTTCAAGAAAGAACATTTGCAATTACAGAATGGATATTTTGGAGCAAGAGGTGATTACCAGAACCAGAAGGCTCCATTTCTGGCCACCATTTCTCTTTTTCCACAACCAAAACACCAGCACAAGGCAAAACCACAATTTATAGAGACAACTAAACTTTCTACCTGTTATATTCTCAGTTTATATTCTCAGATATCTATTTATATAGATACATATAGGTATACAAATGGTAGCCTGGTTTGATGCTTTTTTAAATTACAAATACTAGCTACTGAGATGTTATTTCTTCTGATGTTGAAGCAGAATGTACATGAATGCCAGAGATCAAGATGCCTTCAGATGTCGTCTTTGCGAGGTGTTCAAGTGCAGCTTTAAATAGAAGACACAGGGAGGTGCGAAGCATTTGATCAGGATTCTTGGGCTGATCGTTCTTAAACAACCAACAAACTACAGAAGCAAACAACAAACCGTGTGCACTTAAAGTCTGACATCTTTAAATGCACCCACGGTATAATCAAATCATGTGAGTTCAGTTTACACTTTGAACAGTCAATTTTTAAACAGCCATAACCCAACAGAGAATTGTGAAATCCATTAACTGTCTTAAGATGTGCTCTGCAACACATATTATTAAAAAAAACCATTCTATCCATTGCCCAAGATAACACTCCAATAAGCTTGAGTCATTTGGTGTCTTACTTGTCTTTCACCAAAGCTAACCATAGTGAAGATATTTCGGTGGCCAAGTCAAGGTTGAGGGAGAAGTGTTCAAGGAGCTCCCGCTGAAATGCATCACTCTGGGTCGAACACAATGAAAACCAAAATTGAAATTGGCTCTCACCTTTGTCGGGTCAATGATCTGTATGTGTGTGTTTTAAACGTGTGTGTGTGTTAGAGATATAGAGAGATACAACAGAGTAAAACTGCACATAGGGCACTTTTTTGAGCAATGGAGTGCATCTGCATGAAAGGCAGGTTGCAATCTTAGAACCCTCATAGTGTGTTAGACATATAAATTGCCTTTCACAGTGCTACATAAATCAAAAAGGACTATGCAGGGTTGGCCTTTCTCTCCCTCTCTTTCTTCTGTCCCTCTCATACTCACCCTTTTTTTCTCAGATATGCCTAAAAAAAATCCATTAGCCCTTCAACTCTCCTGTTCCCTCTCCTCCCATGACTCTTTCTCTCTCTCACTCTCTCTCTCTCTCTCTCTCTCTGTGTGTGTGTGTCTTGCCTTCTGACAAAAGCTGCTCCCGACAAGCCATGCCTGCCCCCTCTCAACACCAGTCTTATCCTCTAACATCGTGATTCATCACGCTGTGGTTCACTGGAGCCCCTCTTTCCAACACCACGATCCCCCACTCTCATCCTTACCTCCACCCTCCAAGCTTGCCTGTCTGACCCAGCTCCATCCTTCCCCACTCACCTTCCTCCCCTCCTCGCTTGGTCTGCCATCCTCCCTGATCCCACCCATCTGCGCTACATTTCCTCCCGCCGTACCTCCCTCCCTCCAAATCTCACTTGCTTCCATGTCATCCCTCTCCCTCCCCTTTCCCTTCTTCAAGTGTTTATCGCTGCCTGCCCTCCAGTCATACAGACAGCCAGGAGAGAGACGGAGTGCTCTCTCCCCCCGGGTCGGTGACCCTTGTCAGGAGGACAAACTGCCCACTGCTGCTTGCCTACACAACTGGAAAATTACGGACTTGTGGGGGCGAGAAGGTTCAGTGTGTCGGAGTGTGTGTGCATGTACTGTATGTGTGTGATGGAGAGTGAGAGAGGTACTCATAGATCAGTCCGTGTGTGGGAAAGATACAGACTGATCGGTGTATGTGTGCGAGAGAGTACAAAGAGTCAGTTTTTGTTTGTGTGCTGAAATGTGTGTGTGTGTGTGTGTGTGTGTGTGTGTGTGTGTGTAAGATCAGGTTAAACAGTCTTGTTTAGAGCGGAAACATGCTGCAGATGGTTGTGGGTGTCCAGCTGTTACTCCGTCTAATGGTTTAATGAGTATCACAGCATTCATCCAACTCACTATCTCCTCCCCTCTTTGTCTCCTTCTCTCTTCCATATTAGCCTGTTGGCACACAACCACACAACTATTTGGAGAACAGAGTAAACAGCATAAAAAAATACATTGGAACTCCTGCTCCATTTTTCGAGTTTTCACAATCATCAATTTCTGTTTGTTTTCTTTGAAGGTATGAACTACAAAGCTAATGCCAAGGTTCTGTTATTGTTGCATAACATTATTGCTGTTCTTGGTAAGATCGTAATCCAAATCAATTGCCCTTTGGGACTGCAGCAAACGCTAAAGAGAATCGAGATACTTTGCTGGATTTTTTCTCAGGATGCTTTGAAAAAAAATGCTTTCCGACGTGTGGTTGAATTTAATTGCAGTATAAAAAAAATCAAAGCTACTTTGGCAATCACGTGCTCAAAAAAAAACATCCAAAGCCAAACTGTACTACAGTATTACTGTTATTAAGGAGGTTTGCTACCAACCCCCC
>JBBPCS010001378.1:0-15209 GCA_037974645.1 Hollardia meadi
GGTAACAGGTGATAGTATCATGATTGAGTGTGAAAGGGGCATCCTCAAAAGGCTCAGTCCTTCACAAGCAAGGATGGAAGTGGTTCACCACTTTGTGGAAAACTGCATGGGCAAATAGTCCAACAGTTTAAGAACAATGTTTGTCAATGCAAAATTGCATGGAATTCGGGGATTTCACCATCTACAGCCCATAATATTATCAAAAGATTTAAAGAATCTGGAGAAATCTCTGCACGTAAGGGTCAAGAACGAAAACCAACATTGAATGCTCTTGATCTTCGATCCCTCAGGCGGCACTGCATTAAAAACAGACATGATTCTATGAAGGATATTACTACATGGGCTCGGGAACACTTTGGAAAACCATTTAAGTCCATGTGTTCCCCTTTGTCTTTGCCAGTTTGTCGTGTTCCATAGTGTGCCTTCGTTCCAGTGTTTATAGAGTTTCTTGTTACTTTGTCTCTCTCTTTTGTGGGTTTTTATATTTAATAAAAATAATTGAACTTTATCAGCTTTGCCTGCGGTGTCTGCATTTGGGTCTAAAACCCTGTTTCCTAGTGTTTCTGGCACAAACCCTGAGAGTACGAACTGGCCAGTATGGACCCAGCAGATACTGACCAGCTACCAGTTTTGCAGTCCCTATTTCACCCTAGTGGCTCTGTTGGTGAATCTGTAGTCAAGTTTTACCGCTCTGTTCATGAGGATCCAGCTGTGGCCAAGATGTTGATGGCAATTCACTGTGAGGCTCTGGAACGAGAGGTCTCAAGTAATCGTCCAGCCTCCAAGCCTCAGCCCCAGGTTCCTAGCTTCAAGTCAGCACCTCAGCCAGCAAGCTTCCAGTCCCATGTTCCCAGCTATCTGCCCAAGCCACAGTCTTTGCCACAGCCACCTACTAAACCAGCCTGCCCTCCGGCTTGGGTGTTTGAGTCTTAAGCCTGCCTCTCAGTCCACTAGTCAACCCCCAGAGTCGGCTAGCCCCCGACCTGCTAGCCTCCTGCAGTCTCCTGCTCCTGAGTCGGCTAGCCACCTGCCTGCTACCCTCCTGCTAGCTCCAGTCCCTAAGGCGGTTATACACGTGCAAGTTCCTGCTCCTGAGCGAGCTAGCCATCGGTCCACTAGCTTCCTGCCTTCTCATATCCCTGAATCACCTATTGCCACCTCAGATGATTCACAGGGGTCTCCTTTCTGGGAAACCTGGCTAGCATTCAAGCTGTTCCCCACAAGAAAACAAGGCTCCTGACAATGTTGAGGCTCCAAGCTGCCCAGTGCCACAGAGACTCTGCTACCCAGCACCACAAAGCTGCCACCAGACCTACCTGGTTCGACTCCTGCTCCTAGTGCCTTGTTGGTGGTCCGTCCGACACCTGCTCCTGGTTCTCCGTCGGCAGCCTGGCTGACACCTGCTCCTGGCTCTGTCGACAGCCCAGCCGATTCCTACTCCTGGACTGCAGCTGCAGCCATCTCCAGAGCCCAAGCTGCAGCCATCCACTGTGTCCGAGCTGCAGCAGACAGCAGCCCCTGTGCTGCTGCAGCCACCACTCCCAGAGCTGCAATTGACCCTGCCCGGGCTCCGGAGGGGTATTGCCTTCGGCGCCAGCCTCCTGCATGGCCTCAAGAAGGATCCTGTCCTCTTGTGTCTTGTCCATAATGTCTTTACATTTCCTGCCCTGATTATTTTCACCTGTTCCTTGTTAACCTTCCCCTCCTTGTGTATTTAAGTCTCTGTGTTTTCTGGACCTTGTTTATGTTTTTTTGGACTTTGTTTGCTCGTTTGGACTGATATTCTGGTTTTGAGCCTTGCCTGCCTCAACTCTCCATAAACTTTTGTGGGTTTTTGTATTTAATAAAAATAATTTAACTATATCAGCTCTGCATGCGGTGTCCGCATTTGGGTCCAAAACCCCGTTTCCTAGTGTTTCTGATACCATCCAGACCAGTGCTTTAAGTGGAAAAAAATGAGTGCCAGTACTCCCCTTATTCACCTGTTGGCATGTGTATCGGGCGGTAATACATTCTTTTGTGGCCATTCATCTTGAACGAGGTTATTGTTAACGTCGCAGTTGGCTGCAGTATTGGTAGCAACAGGTGTTGCTATATCAACAGGCTCTTCGCTGTTAGCAGAGGCGCTAATGTTAGCTTGCTGCTCCCAACCTGCATTTTCTGGCTCAGTAGTATTTGACTGTCGGAGAGCTGTGTCATCATCCAACTCCATTCCGGTTCGGAAAATTAAAAAAACAAAACAAAACAAAACAAAAACTTGTAGCGTTAATGTGACATTACACTTCCGTGAGAACAAACGAGTGAGCATCACGTAATGCCTGCGAGAACAGAAAGAGGTGAGCGTCACGTAGTGCGCCCTGGGTAATGTAGTTTAAGTGCCATTATGAATCGCCAAGAGACAGACTCTGATATGGAGAGGACAGGAAAGGGTCCTGGGAGCTTGTGAGAAGTCCCGGTACGCCGGAAAAAGTCACGGTACGCCAGGGGGTAAAATCTAGAAGTGGGGGTACTGCGTACCGGAGCGTACCGGCCCACTTAAAGCACTGATCCAGACGATGTCTTTTTCAGGGACGTCCCTGCTTATTTCAGCAGGACAATGCCAAGTCACATTCTGTTTTCCTTACAACAGCGTGGCTTCGGAGTAAAAAAGTGCAGGTACTAGACTGACCTGCCTGCAGTCCAGACCTGTCTCCCATTGAAAATGTGTGGCGCATTATGAAGTTCAAAATACGACAACGGAGACCTCGGACTGCAACTGAAGTCATATATCAAGCAAGAATGGGACAGAATTCCACTTTCAAAACTTCAGTAATTAGTGTCCTCTCTTCCCAAACACTTACTGAGTGTTGTTAAAAGAAAAGGTTATGTGACACAATGGTAAACATGCTCCTGTCCCAGTTTGGAGGCATCAAATTCAGAATGAGCGTATATTTGTAAAAAAAACAAACAATAGTGTATCAGGATGAACATTATATATCTTGTCTTTCTACTGTTTTCAATTACATTTAGGTTAAAAATGGTTTGCAAATAATTGCATTCTGTTGTTATTGACATTTTACATAATGTCTCAACTTATATGGAATTGGGGTTGTACATCCGAAATGCACAAAAAAGGAGACAGTATTGATAGCAGAAGCTGCAGGCTGAGCTGGGTTAGGGTCTGGCAAGAAGGCTGGTCAGTGGGAGAGGTCTCTTACCTATGGCAGGACAGAAAGCCCTTTTTTTAAAATCTCCGCTGGGTGGGGCATTTAGACAGCAGCATGGGAAATGGTGCAGCACTCAAAAGAGAACATGAAAACTCTGCATTTAAGTGGAATCAAATCTCCACATGTGAAATTGGCCCAAAACAGATCTGAAAATATATAATTTTGTGTTCTTTTTTTAACCTGTTGGAAATCTGACCTGGATCACTTTTACGGGTCAGTGTAAACTTTGCCTAACTTCCTAACTTAGGAATGTAAAGGCAACAAACATGACAAACGAAACAATCAAGCAAATGACTCAGATCATGACTTATGGCAAGAGTGGAAAACACTGTTATGATTAACTACTTATGACTAAGTACTACTGTACTTGCCAAGGTACGGAATGCTTTTAATGATTCACATTTAGCAAGGTTCAGACTGGGAATAGAACTCAGCAAGCAATGGAACAATACAGTAAGTAACTAAACATGTTAGCTGCACATTATACAAATGCCATCACAAATGACTGAGGTTCCAAATGTCAGAAGCTGCTTTAGAGCTTGAGGCAACTCTTAATTTGATGAAAAAGTGAACAGATCCTAACCTGTGGATTCAATCTTCCACCCTAGAGGTCAGGTTTGTCAACACTGTTTACATTTTATAATCAGTAGATAAACAAGGTCAGGCTAGACAAACATGATGAGTGCTGTGAACTTGAGGAAGGAACAGCAAGTTGTTGTAAATACTGAACTTTGTAGCCCGCTGATGCAAGGTGGATCCACTCATAGACTGTATAAAAGGTCTGAACAGCTTCAGTGTCCCACCAGAAAAGCCTGTCTGACGGCAAGATAAAGTGGTAAGAATATTGTAAATATAGCATACACTCAAACTGAAATGGATTTTTCTTTTAGGTGGGCCTTTTTTAGGTGGCTAAAATCCATTTTCCAGCCCAGTCTACAGTAGTGCATTTCTTAGTGCCCAACACTAGTACTCCCACTGCTTCTCCAAACATTGACATGCTGAAGATCAATGGGTATATTTCTAAAATAAAGTTGTGTTTGTATGTTGTGGAGCTAAAAGGATTGGGTGGCTATAACATAGACTTTAAAGCTTAGTCACTAAGGGTGTTGCTACATTTTTGACCCTCTATGTGTGAGTGTACAATTACACACAACAACAAGAACAATAATAATAATAATAATAATAATAATAACAATAATATGTTCTATACATTATCTGATCATATTTTTGGTATGAAATCAATGCAAAATGTGGTTGATATGCCATGAAACTATATTCAAACACACATTTATACACTGGTGACAGAGACTACCATCTAAGGTTCCACCTGTTCATCAGGATCAGCAACCATTCACACGTACATTCACAGCCCTAGTGTTTGTCTTTCTTTATTACACAATCTCCTTAAAGTCCAAGCAGTAACATGTACAACACGTGAGATGTGTTCTCCAGAGATGCTATTTGGCAAGGCAGAAAAATGTGAGCTCACACGGATGGTTGTGCCCTCAGGAGCAATTTGGGGTTCAGTTCTTGCACACTTCAACAAACTGCCTCCAGTGGTCTGGGATGTAACCGCCAATCCTCCGATCCTCTGATGCATCTAGCATCTTCAGATTCTGGCCAATATACAGCCCTAGTGTTTGCCTCTAATACACTATCTCCTTAAAGTCCAAGCAGTAACATAAGCATCACATGAGATGTGTTCTCCAGAGATGGTTTTTGACAAGGCAGAAAAGGGTGAGCTCCATGTGTCTTTTCAGGGGTTCATCATCAACATCCAGATAGATTCCACCAAGGTCTAGACAGTTCTGGATTGGCCCACGCCATCCTCCTGCAAGGAGATATAACGTTACCAATGCTTTAGAACTAATACTCTATGGCGACCCCTCTCACCACCCAGAGTTTGCACTTTCCCACAGCAGTTAAAGCTTAATTTGGTGGGTTAAAGAGACGTTTTCAAATCTGCCCCCATTCTCACCCCTTTTGTCACTTTCTTTTCCCCCATTTTTACACCAGGGGCTGATATGGATGTGACAACCAACACCTTCACCCTTGTGCCTTTTTCTATCATAAGCTCTCACCCACAGCGTTGGGAACTGGGAGCTCCTGGCAGTCAAACTGGCTTTGGAGGAGTAGAGACACTGGTCAGAGGGGGTGTTTGTGGTATGGACTGACCATTAGAAGTTGGAGTACATTTGTTCTACCACACAGTTCAACTCCCATCAAGCAAGGTGGGTGTTTTCTGTTTCCCCAATTCACCTCTCATTTCTGAAATGAGCTTTGCAGTCTCCTGGGAGCAACTGTGTTCTGGCTTCCACCCCCAGTCCAACAGCCAGACTAATGACATGAATCAGGAATTGGATACAACTCTGCATTGAATCTCCTTCAGTAATCCCTCCTCCTGGTTTAAACAGATTCTCTGAGTTGAATAACAACACAATTCCTAGTTCTACCCCCCAGTCTTTTCCCCTTTCAATGCTCCCAGGGTTACCAGCTCCCCTCTCTATCCAGACCAAGTATGAGAGGCCAGCATTCACTTGGTCCAGGCATTCATTTGTCACTGTCAGAGTCAATCCACTCTCCTCCGCACCACCTACCAAAGGATTGACAATTGCTGCTGTATTCCTGCCCCTCACTATACCCCTGGCCAGAAAGTCTGGCTGTCTATGTCGGACTCTAATCCAGGAAGCTGGAAGCAGAGGTTGTGGGCCTTCCCATCTCCAAAGGTCATCAATCCAGTAGCTGTCTGCCTTTGCCTCCCTCGGTCCATGTGCATTCATTCTAGCCTCCACGACTCTTGACTCAAGCTTGTTAAGAAGAGTCTGCTCCTAAACTTGTCGTCTTGTTCCTGGTTCCTAGCAATTTGATTCATGCATTTCATTTTAGTGTGTTACCATGCTAACATTTGCTAATTAGCACTAAACATAGACTACAGACGTGGCTGATGGGAGTGAAATTGTTTTCACAGGTATTTGGTCATACACCAAATTAGGGGGTAAGAAGAACAAGAATCTTGACCACTAAACTCAATACAACTCATCCTCTAGAAAGTGGTAGCAGCCTGAACTCTATCACTATCTCTTCAAGCCACTGCATTGTTTTATTTAAAAATGCAGTGTCCTGTTCCCAATCTTTTTATCTTATGGACCCTTATGTGAGGCAATACCTAATGCCTCATTACAAACTTTAGGGCATTTGAAGGATTTTTTTTTCAATTCTTTATTTTAACGATAGAACATTTTACCAGATAGATGTATGCATATCTGCACATGCTCCTACATATATTTTTACATATATCATATACACACGCCGACCCATGCACACACACTCACTCAAACATGTACATATACCTACATATACTGTACATACTTTCATATACTCTTATACAACATCAGTTACAAAGAGCATCTGTCTGCTATAATCTTGTTACATAATATCCATTTGAAGGATTTTTAGCTGTCTGAAGTGTTGAAAATATGGAGTATTTCATGAAAAATAACAAAACAATAAAAAAGAATGTGTTTATTTTTGTCTTACTTATTCCTTAAATGATTTGGTTACCCTATAGATCTTCTTGGGACCCCTTGGGGGTCTTGAACCCAAGGTTGGGAAGCATTGCTTTAAGGCATAGGCCTGGTTAAATACAATTCTCTTTAAAGGGTTGCTGCTTTGTTTAACACTCATCACCTCTTGAATCTGAGCAATGGCTGATGACTAACCAGATATTATTGTGTTGTGAAACGGAGATGCTCCACTGCTGCTGTATAAAGCCAAACAGCTGGAAAAACATTTTTTATAGTATTGCTCCTGCCCCATTAAATACACAGTCAGTTTTGTGATGCACAGTAAGTGTAACATAGTTACAGATAATCTTAGCTAATATTAGATTGTAAAACCATTTAACCATTACATTGTTTTTCTACACAGGACAATGTTATTTACAAGATTTTCAGATAGAAAATAATACATTTATTTCTCAAAGTTAGTGGTTTAGAATTTCAAAAACATGCCCATGTTGTAGTCTGCATCACTTTGAATGCACCATCAAAAGTGATTATTCTCAAAATGAAGGTTTCTTGCAGTTATGCCCTTGAAAAGCAGACAGAAGTGATTCAAACACTAATAAAGCACAAACATAAAACACAATCTGACCAATGTCTGTTATAATGAACTGACAACTAGAAAATAGTCACGATAAATGACCAAGATTTCCAAATGACGCCACTTGAAATCAGGGAATGATGTCATGGCACAAAAAAAGCAGTCTGGAATTTGGATTGATGACTGAAATTTCCAGTAAGTCACACAAATCTCTAAATTACTATGGACAGAAAACATTCAGAGTGGATGCTGCATAACATCACTGGACAACATGTATGTATACATCCATTATAGGGATGTTATTTCTATCGTGGTTTTGTGATGCTGAGCCAGTATTCTGATAAGGGTTTCATGGTTTTATGGTGGGGTTTTTTTTAAATTAAAATATTTATTTTTTTTACATGGTTATGAGACACTGACTCACTATTTGTAGGCAGGTTCTCATTATTTTTAAGATGTTGAGACATTTTTCATCTATAATTCAATTGTAGGATATGTGCAATATCATGCCTTATTATCGGTGGCTGAGTCGGGTATATTCATATTTTATCATGTTGTCTTGGTGTACATTGTTGTCCTGTTTTTTTTAATGTATGTGTCATATATGTGTCATGGATTGTAGCTGTGTTGAGCACTTTATGCCCAACACAAATTTCCTTCGGGACAATAAAGTTTATCTCATCTTATCTTAACATCATCCCTCTAATCGAATTCCACACTTGGAAAATCTTTGATAAGGAGCACTGAAGCTGTTTTGATGGTTTGCAGTGGAACAATAGTTTAGGCTGGGTTTCCCTTCATACATGCCTAGTTGTGTAGTTGCTGTCATTTACTAATCCCAGCAGGATATAGCTTCACAAACCTTCATCAAACCTGCAAGTATGGGAAGTCTCCACGCGACTAAAGAGTACTGAGTCAGCTCTTAACACTCTAAGCTCTCTCTCTAGGATACTCTCATGATTTGCAAGATAGCCACTAGATGGCACAGTGACTTTAGCTGGAAAGAAGACAACTCCAGCTCCTCTTCATGTTTATGTTCCAAGCTGTTTAATATACAGTCAATGGTTTCAAGGCAATGGCATATTTGGAAAAACAAGTGTGTAAACCAGTGGTTGCTGGTTAAAATCCCTGGAAGGATTTAAACTTTTGGGGATGAACCAGTGACTGAGGGTTACCTGAATCATAGTTCAGTGACTTGTTAAAAATGTAAAATTATTAATAGTGTACTGTTATCTATTATTTCAAATAGTGATCAGGGTATACGGACCTTAAAAACAACTTTATGACTGGTGGAAATAATGTTAAAAATTTAATTCCTAAATAGATGCTAAATATATCTTTACCAATGATAAAATACAAGATAGTAAAAAAGCTATCAGTATCAGAACAGAACAGTAGATGAAACAGGGGAAACACTCAACACTTCACCTGTTAATCGTCTAGAGTTGGTGTTAGTGCCTGAAAAGAAGTTCAATAAACATTTGTGTATCCCTAAACTCTCAATCAAAGTCTAATACTGCTATTGTACTTTGTAGGTACCTTTGCAATGGGATAACGTCAATCTGAGTCATCCATGCAGGATACTAAAGCAGTCACCCATCAACCCAAAATGAAATCCTGGTTAATCTCATGTCTGTGTCACATTTAAACAAGAATCAAAGTATAGTACACTGAAGGTACTCAACAATACCTTGTATGACACACTTGTTAAATACTCATTTTGAATAGTAGATGATATCAAGTTAATTGGGGTGACACACTGCTCAGGAAATTACAACAAAATCATAATTTGGACAAAACTCAAATCTTTTGAGTTTTTCATGAGTGCCAAGAAATTTAGAAATTCCATAGTCTCCCATAAGAAGACTAAAAATTTACAACAAACAAAAAAATGGAAATTCAAGGTTTTTTCCACAAAACACTAATATGTCTTTTTTTATTTTTTAAAGAAGAAAAAAAAGAAGGCATCAAACAATTATATTAGTAGCTGTTCTGGCATATTAAACATTTTCCTTATTGAATTATTTTTTTAATTCTTTAACATCAGGAAGAGGCAATAAAATCATAGATAGAAGTAAAAAGGGGTAAATGAAAAACCTTAATGATTTTAGTTTCACAATTAATATTCAAAAGTTCTTCGTACCTGCTAGATACATGATATATAATGAGCTTTCCTGATAAATGTATTATTGATATGTGATAAGCCTACAGTTGGAATGTTAAGTATAGTATGTATTTTGTTTTCTATTGGGACTATTTTACGTTGACAGATTAAAAAAACAAGCTTTAAAAGTATGAACCAATAGGAGACGAGTGCGGTGTCATACGTCAGACGTAAGGGGCATGCCAGAGACGCGTTTTCTCCTTAGTAGTAAGCAGAGTTGACTGTAGCGCTCGAACTCCATTGAAAGTGGCTCCCCGGTTCAGAGACAGTGCAAGCGGACAAGGGGGCGGACCGGCGAGAGGAAACTTGACAGAATGCAATAGCAGTCACTCCGCTGACCTCCTACTGTTATTATTTATGAATGTTATATTTCTAAAGACTGGCAACTGTGCTCGCTGACACACGCGTTAGCGGTTGTGGCGGAGGCGCGCCCAGCGAAGGAATAACGTTAGCAGGAAAACGAGAGAAAGGTGAGGTGAAGGCACGTTTTGGGAAGCAGAGAAGGAGGGCAGTGACAAGTAAGCGGACTCGGCTACAGGTAGCCCGTCGTTAGCTGTCGTGGCAGAAGATATCAAAGTGCAGGCGAGTCATGCGGGTTTCTCCGGTCGCTGGTCGGAGCGCCGCGTCGCAGCAATAAACGGTGGGGAAAGAGAGAAGAAGCAGAAAACAGAAGAACCAGACCGCTTCTCTGCCGCTCCATCGGTCCCACCAAGCGGACTGCTAGTCACTGGGAAGAGCGACCATGTCCCGGAGAAAGCAGAGCAAACCCCGGCAGATAAAGCGTAAGGATTGAACAAGTTCATTACTTATTGTTGTTGTCTTGTTGTTGACTGATGTGAGCAGTCTGTGAGTATGAGGTGAGCCTCGCGCGCTCTGAGGAGAAGCCGCGTGTTTTGTGCGGCGCTTCTGTTGAACTGTGCGGTCACTATAAAGTTAATAAGTAGTGCGAAACCCAACTGTAACGCCTGACTGTTGCGCCAGTAGTTTCATGACACGTTAATGAGTAAATATCGCCTTAAACACAACCAAGACCAACAGAGAATACTCTCAGGCTACACGTTAAAATGAGCCCAGCTCCGGCATTTTCTCAGAATAACCGAGTGATGTAGCCTGCACTTTTCTCAGACCGTTTTTTTAAAGTTATTAAAGCGCCACTTTGGCAGCCACGCTATCTAGAATGTGCAAGAATACAAAAACAAGTTTTCATTTATTACCCTGTAAAGAATGCTTTGTCCACTGGCAGCTAAACTGTAGCCGTGGCTTCCTGTTTAATTCTGTTGTGGAAACGTCAGTGTTCTCTGAAAAAGCCGATGTGAACAGAGATAAAGTAGCGATCTGATGTGAGCCCAGATAAAGATTAAAATTGGATCTTTTTTTATTTGTTTTCTGTCTGAGGCAGCGCCGAGGCCGCCGTTGCATTTTCCCCCTGGCTTTTCACTTCTCTTTTCCAGAGATGGGGCGTCAGATAGGCCGCCTGGCTGATCTCTCCGGCTGATAGCTGCTTACAATTGGATCTTTTTTTCATCTATCCTTTTAACTCAATAATGCATCTTAGGTCCGCTTGAAAGGCCTTTTTCTTGGTCTGGCGCTTGGCTGGTCTCCGTGCTTGAGTTCTTCCTGTTTAAAAAAGTGTGAGGTTTATTGCTGGTGGCTGATGTTCAAAGTTGATATAAAAGCATATTAATGATGTTGTCATTAATCCCCCCCTATGCTTTGTCAGGATAGGCCTGTTGCACCCTAAACTGATGAAGACTTTTCTGCCATGATAGTGGAGGTTAAGGAAAAAGTGCACATTTGTTTGGAGGCTGTAGCTCTAATGGAAACCCTGACATCAGCAGTTTGTTTGGCAAGTTATCATTTTGAACAAATAATGATATCTCCTCATCAGTGATTGTGTCACTGTGTTCCCAGAAACCTGGTGTCTAAAAGCAACATTTGGAAGCTGAGGCTGTATGCTGTCATGTTTTATAGGCCTATAATATGAATGAGTTGACATTTCTGACCAAAATAACCTGATTAAGTACCCTGGTTCTGATGACAGCAGGTGTGTTTGTTTACTCGCGATGTGTGATTTTATAAAAATGCATGTAGTGGTCGGGACCAACTTATTTTCATGGACTAATGCACACCTCACTTGTCAGCGATGTTTATGTTGTTAAGATCAAGAGGTCAATTGGAGCAAGGAGCATCATGTCACAAAGTTGCTCCAAAGTGCAGCATGCTAACTTTTGCTGAACACTTTTAAAAACATTTAATTTAATTATAACTTACAGTATTAACAGTGTCTTCATGAGCTATAGGAGGCGAAAGGTTTTTGTAAGTTGATTTTGCTAGATCAAATTTATGTTTATGTTAAATTTTCTAAGCTTTAGCTAATTCAAGTGAATTCTGTTGTACTAAATTAAACTCAGTTGTTGTCAGGTTAATATGCTCTCCAGTTTCTGTACTATTATTGCTCAGCCAAAGATGGATTTAATTGATATCATTGAGAAGATGCACCACTTTGTGTAACAAAAAAAGTTGGCTGTGTATTTCTGAAGATCCAGGTTATTTCCTCACTTCCGTGTCAGTCACATAGCTAGCAAGTAGCTTGGTAGCTGTTCAAATCACGCACATTGTATCATTGTTTAAGTTCTGAATCAGCACCTCCAGGATTCAGAGCTGTGAAGCAGTCTGCCCTGTCAGTGTGTGAAGCTAACGTCAATGTTAGCTTAAGCAGCTAAAATGCAGAACTGTCAATCGTATCATTATGGGTCATCAATATTGTCGGACATGACATTGTTTTATTTATGTTTTGTATTAAAACAACATTCGTACAATATCCTTTATTATTACTGTAAGTGGTAAACTTTTAGTTGTTGCCACTTTTGAACATCATGGTTACGGACATTATCGAGTAATGTTAAGTATACCACTAATGTAATATCTTAATGATTGTGGGCTAACTTTTTGATAGAAAAACTAACCAAGTTTACTCAGAAGTTGACTCTCTCTGAATGATTTGAAAGAAAAAGAGCCCTTTGAGGATCTCAGTAAGAAGAATTATTTTATTTGTGATTTTGCTTGGTACATGCATACATGCCTGGAGATTTTTTTCTAGAAAATATTTACAGTTTGAATTGAAATTTTGGGTAGAAAAATCACAAGTAGATATTTTCCTCAACCTTCATCCCCTCTGCAAACTTTTTCATCAGTAGCATTAGCTATCTATCCTGGACCAACCACGGTCATGTTCTTTGCAGATGACGATAACGTTTTCATTCTAAACTCAACTTGATGTCCTTAAAGTTGTCATTGGCTGCTCACTTTCTTCCTGATAGTGCTGAACTTATTGACACCATCTCTCATGATCAAGCATATTTGCCAGGTTACCATTAAGGATTTCTCTTGATGAGATTCTCTGGTGCACCGCTGCAAGTCATCTATATAGTCTGCCACTTCCTGTTTTTTCATATGCTTCCATAGAGAGGCCTGTCAGCTGTGAACTCCCAGCAGACACCTACAGTAAAGCCTGGAGATGTATTCCAGACCGTGAGGCTGATAAACCCAGACTAGACTTGGCGTGAGTGTGTGAGAGAGAGAGTATGTGTACATGTGTGCGTCTCTGGGGTGTCATGGCCGTCTTTATCAGTGCTTCTGGTCCACTATGCTTCCCTGTGCACCGGGCCCCGGCTGTGATCGAGGCCAGCCAGGCTCTCAGTCCCGTGACTCTCGTGATTTGGCAGACATTTTGATAGGAAAGAGTGAAGAGTGATAAGGACTTTGTTCAGCAGGGGTGGGGGCTGCTAATGCTACCACTACCACTATTACTATTAAGACAGTGTGTCCACCATGTTATTTTGACATGCTGCCCACTGTTACTGATAGAAAAAATTCCATGCAGGTCACAGTGTTGTTGGGCCGAGTTTTATTATTGCTGTAATAACTAACTTTCTTTATGAAAATGATTTCATAGCACACAAATTGTTTTTGTAATTAGTTCTTTTCAGATCCGTTCTTCCTTGCTGTGCCTTTGACGCTGTAATTAAGTCTGTTTTGGTGTTAATCTGCTGTTAATGCAAACTCTTACTGCAGCAGCCTCACAGTTAAAGCCAGGATTTTCTCTACCATTATAACGTTTGGGTGCAGCACCCACGCCATCTTGTGCATCACCAAGCTAAATTAATCTAAAATCAATGGAGAGCATCTTAGCTAACTAAATGACTTTTCCCAGATCTAGTGGTTGTAATTAGTCCCCACTGAACTTCCTTAGCAAGTTTTATCATTAAGCCTTTTAGGTGTTGTGTATTTATTATCTGCTCTAGCATTTCCAACTTTTTGTACATGGATATGGTAATAAGAATAGTCAAAAATGATGTGAAATTGCATTTTTTTAAATTGAAAAACATCAAATGTCCTCTTGTGGCGGACCCCCAAACCCCCCTACTAAATTTTTGTCCATAAGTCTTCCACAAACCTCGGGAAAACACTAAAAGCCCTCCACTGGAAGCCCCCCTGGAAGGCATTTACTGTGAAGCAGGTTCAGGAGTTTTGAATAATGGCCAAAAGATGAAAATACTTTGAGTAATGTTAAGTTGATGAACAGGCTGTGCCTTGTACCCCAATGGGTGGGAATCATAAAATGCACTGTTGCTCTGATCTGTTGCAGCCTGTTGATCTATTAGTAAATTAGGATATTGTGGTTCTCCTCATTTATGCAAAATGGAGGAAACTAGTGAGCAGCGTTGAATAGATAGCCATGACAGCAAACATAATGCAAGGAAGTATTTTTGATTCCACACCATAGATGCAAAAATCATTGAAACAAAACTGTGTTGTGAGTAAAGCTTCAATTTTGCTTCTGCATTGATGCATGCAAACATCTTTGCAAACCTACACAGAGAAGGGTGGCATGGGCAACAGCTTGCCAAGGAGCTGACGCACTCATCACCTGAAATCTCAGTCATGTTTTGTGCTGATTGGTTCATGCAGAAATGCAAACATTATATTCAGAATCTGTACAAAAATAAAAGAAACGGCTACCTGAAGGTCTCCAAATGACCCCATGCACACTTGCTTTGGTGCAGCCCATGTTTTAGCCTTTTTTTCAGTTGATACTGATAACCGATAATTATCTGCTTCTCATGGCTGATACCAATGAGATAACTGATAATGTCACATTTTTGTATTTGTATTTCAGTTTATAATCTGTAGTTTATGCACACCTGAACTTGCTGAGCTTGTTCTTTTTCTTCTCCTTCTCTCTGTTTATTGAAGGATAACAAACCAACTTTAAAAGGTGCATACCTCTACTGTATCAGCTATGGCATTTTCTCAGTATGGGTGTGTATGCTTGTTAAGTCAATCAGCAATTTGGCTTCATATTATCAGCTCTATTTATCAGCTATAATTTCATTATAAACTGGTAGCTGATAATGTAAATGTTGCCGTCATTAGGCCTATAATTTTTTGGTCCGATATGTATCGTGCATCCCTAGCCTTAAGATTACAATTCACATTACCATTAAACTGTTATTGTTACCGAGTCAGGCAGCAGATGCTTCACTTAGTGTATTTTATGATAAGTCTTTGTGGGCTGGCTCTGAATCCATTTGAACTAATTACATTTTTTGGAAGAGTGGCAGCTCTATGATAGGTGAAGGCTACAGGTGCTTCCTGCAATTTGGGTGAACCTATAGTATGAGCTCCATACTCAAGGTAAACATGTGATTAGAGGGGGGGGGGGGGGGGGGGGGGGG
>JBBPCS010001379.1:0-15209 GCA_037974645.1 Hollardia meadi
CACACACACACACACACACACACACACACACACACACACACACACACACACACACACACACACACACACACATATGTGTGTACCACAGGCCTGGTTGAATGAATTCAATTGTGTTTCCACACCTCCCTTTTTCTTTTTTTTTGTTCGTGATTCATCCGTTTCAGCCACATGTGCGCAAACAGAAAGGGTGAGGACTCTGAGCTCTTAAAACGTCTGTAGTAAAAATATCCACACCATAAATGATGCTGTTGATGCCTCCGAGGTCACAAAAAAACCTCAATTAACAGATTTTGTCATTCCTGTTTTTACTTTTTATTCTTTGTCTGACTTGTATTTTGATAATAATGCTCTTAAGTTTCGGAACTACAAATCCCATGATGATTTATGTTAACTGACACCATAAAAAGTATGCCGAATTAGAGACTAGCAGTCCGTCTTTGCAGTGCACCCATGCATGTACAGACAACTACCACTGGATTACTTTGATACTGAAGAAAACATACAATACGTTATGATTCTGATCAAGTTCTGTAGAGTTTGCAGAGCAACTCTGTTCTATGAAGTGGATTTATGGTCACGTAAGTCGCACTGAATCTACACAAGTGTGCTGAGACTTGACTGAGTTATGACTCAAAGAAGGAGTGCAGTTATTGACATTATTGCACCCAAGGGTGGGCTAAGGGTTTTACCGTACTGTAATTGCCTCCATGAACCGTGTGCTTTAACCACAACTGTGTTGGTGAGCAAACTCCAAATTTTTCACCACAATATCTTTGCCTCACGCCTCTCCCTCACTCACAGGTTGAATACTGCTGCTTTAGAGTATCTGATGTTATCATTTGATAGATGATCTCTGAGTGACTTTTAATGGCTTCCTTAATAATTCATCATTGTCATATTAGCACTCAAAGCTAAACCATGGATAGGGGTTGTGTTCCCGCATGGTTAAACTCCACTCATGGTACTGGATGACACTTGAGATTGTACCATCGGTCGAACGTTCCCATTTTATCGTCCTGTTTCTCGTTGGAGCTCCGTAGGCTTTTAGGAAACAAAGCAGCCCCGTTGCGAGATTTACAGACCTCATTATTGCACGAGGCGTAGAACAAGCGTACCCACCGCCATCCTACACCAGACACAAATTGCTTTTTGATGGTACAGCACTGTGCATCTATTCCCATCTGCCGCTTCATTTAATTGTCTTCCTCAAGTGTGCTGTGAGCCTTAACGTCCACACGTCCACGCACACACACATGTATACTGCACACTGAGACGCGTCGTCTTCATAGCAGCCTGTAGGCTTTTCCATTATCCCCCATCAGGGTGTTGCCAGTCTGATTTCCCACAGTGCCTTGCTGTCACTGCTGACAATGCTACCAGGTATTTTGCCAACATGCCGTTTATTCAACAGTCCGGTCAAGCATACGTGTCTGTGTGTGTGTCCATCTGTCTGTGTGTGCGTGGACAGTCCTTTCCCTCCTGGCAGAAGGAAGTGGCTTTGACGTCTTGCCAGTAGGTTAAGCCGTTTAACCTAATCTGAATGTGAGGATGTGATTGGCGGACAGTCGAGGAGGGAGGGAACCTCTCCCAGCTGTCCTGCTGTTCAGTGGTATTTTTTTTCCTTGAGGGGAAGTTGTACAGTTCAGGCGAGTGGAATTCTGTAGCCTCACACCAGGGACATATTGAATGTAGTAGAGGTACTAAAAAAGTAAATGATAGCCATATAAAGCTGTTCCTTGCTAAATACCCTGCTAATTTGACAAACTGTGGTGGACAAGATGGTACATTAGCCAATACCAACAAGCTGTAGGGAACATTTTCTCTCCTCTGACATAAGCAGTGGGTTAAACACTGTACAATGCACAGTGGGGTTGAAGAACAACAACAGGGGGATCTTGTCGGTCATTTGTCTTACTTGAGAAGCGATGTAGTTGCAGCTTCAGTATAGCATAAATTCTGAGGCTGAATAACAAGCCTTTTGACAATTACTTTAACATGACGCTATTAAACCAGATTTTATGGACTTCTGTGCTTGGTCCTTTCAGAAGAATAGCCTTTGTGTTTAGGCTATTAAACATTGCAGAGAGTCATTATCTGGAGCCTTGCGGGGAAAAAAACAAATGATCCCATTTCTACTTTCCCCAGTATGATCTGGGAGTAGATAGAAAAACACTGAGACTCTTTGAAAAGGGCTGTGTCTTCTCTGTTGATTTTTTTTTTTTTTTTTTCATTGATCTGCAGTGTAGCAGCAGGACACAGCATGCTCTCGGGTATGAAACCTCCATAGTTTCATGATAAGGTTGACTGTGAAAATAAACCTTACACAGATTTTACAGCTGAAATTACTCTGTAGTGCTTTCACTCACAGTCAGACAGGAGTTCAATTAAGGTTCAGGTGATTCCCTGGTGCTGATCTCTGCAGGGTGGAACTTTTCAGCCTTTCCACATCTCTCACTGCTTTCTCCTTGCCTCGTTGTCATATACCCTTGGAGTTAATTTGTTTTTAGTAATCCAATAACCAATTTCCAGACTTTTCTCTCTTTGAGAAAGGTCAATTTTGTGAGCCATTGCTGTTAAAGTCTGAGTAAAGAAAAAACCAATAATACAAATTTAAAGTAACATCTCAAAGTCATAACAACACATTCTTTCTCTGCCTGACAAAGAACCCTGCTGGAATTCATAGCAGGTGACCGAAGGAAGAAGCTGAACCGCTCGGAGGTGCTTTTTCCCCCCCGTCTTTTCCCTCGTGCAGAGTTCTTATCATCAGTCTCACCCATCTGGTTTCCATCCCTGTTGACAGTCGTCAGAGTGCAGGATTACAGACCTTTCAAACATCCCTTTACTTCATGCCGATTTGCCTCAAGTCATATTCTATTGTGTCAAGCATTTCTTGAGCGCTATTCCGCAAGGGCAGTAAGATATCTTGATTTTAATTTCCGGAAAAGATTGATAAGTCTTGATACATAGTTTGTACATCATAGCAGTGGGCCCGATCGAAAACCTTTAATTAAGTGCAATATATCATAACCCAACGTATGAATTCAACAAATGCCACATGCATTCAATACTTTTTGATTTCATGGATCATTTGCATCAGTGACGCTGTGGGAGACTCTGTTAACCCTCCGCACACCGCCACAGATGGTGAGAATATTTTACTTGGCCGTGACTTGCAGGTCAAAAGAGGATCCAAGGAAGTGGAGAGGGAAGGAAAATATTAGAATATAGAAGATAAACAAAATGATTAATAGGTAGAAATGTTTAGGTAGAGTGAGATACAGATTATACATGGGGACTGCTTGTAATGTTCCTGGTGTGTTTTACCAACTACTTACTTGCTCGGGAGAAAGCTAGAATAAAGGTTTCTGACTTTCTATAATTGATGCATTTTCATTAACTGTTCATCTCTAACATGAAGGGAGCTTTGGACACAGTAACTAAAGGAGAGCATAAAGAGAGAAAATGAAGTGAAATATGTGAAGGTTTTCTACAGGCTTCAGGGGTAAATAAGGACTGGATAGGAAAAAAGAGAGAGCAATAACTTTGATATAGCGCATCCCAGTTTAGCCAGCCTCTAACCTTGTAGCACGAGAGAGGTCTTGTGTTCCTGCTGGCTGATGATTTTTGCTGAGCGTGGGTCTGGCAGAAAGACAGTCTGATGAGTAGACAGGCATACTGACAGCTTATTATAGCAAGTGTTCCCTGATGGGCAAAGAGCCATGTGGGTTATTTGGAGTCTGGACACCAGACATGGGAGTGAGTGAGTCCAGCTAGACAGGTCCAAAGGAAAAGACAGCAAGAGAGCTAGAAACTAGAGATGTAGAGCGCATTGTGTAATGAAGTTCAAACCAACATTTTCCGTACCTATCTTTGGAGCAGTTTGGTACATTTACCATCCATTTTGGGCTGACACAGTAAACTCCAGCCTTGTTTATTGCCAGTAGCACAAACCAGAAACACTCACCATGTTGGATGCAGCATGATCAACCTGCCAGCTGACCAGAGTGGATATTTTTATGGCCTTCTTAGTTGTGTTACTTGCCATATATTTTGTTTCAGGGGCACCACTGTAATTTTGGGTCCAGTTTGCAGCAAATAAAAGGGCATGAGTCACTTTATGAAAGGTAAACAGAGAGCGGAAGCAGTGGCCACAGGCTGCAGACAGTGTTTTACTGGGAACCTTTTTTTGTGTGTGTGACTCACACTTGCTGAAAAATAAGCAGTTATTTTTCTGTGCCAGCAATAAAAAGGAGTTGTTTTCCTCATTAGCTGCGTGGATTTTAACAGCTAAATTGCTGCAAGGACTCTCTGAGGAGATGCTTTGCAAACTGAAGTGCTGTTTTTTGTCCCCTTTCCCATGTCTGGAGCTATTTTGATGACTTCTTAAGGCTGGACTTGTCCTCTTGGAAATTTTTTTTTTTTGGGCTGATGGCTGCCAGGCTTGAAGCCAGACTCCAGTATGGTCCGCTGATGGACAGTCGGTTGTTAAGGCTCACTGCTCGACCTGTTCGCCTTCTAATTATCTCACAGGACAAGAACCGTGTTTATGTGTGGTCCAAAAGGACAGCTGTGTGAAACTGGACCCTGCCTTTAAGGACGCGACCTTGGCCTCCGTGCGTTGCTTTTACAGGGCAGAGTTGCAGCAGGAAAGCCTGACTTCAGACTCTGACTTCAGTTGTCTGCAATGTTTCACTGCATGCATTTGCAACAGAGTGCTCAGTGTCTGTTTGCAAAGTCTCATTGCACATATAAGACAAAAATCACGCTCTAAAATATGATCAAAATGTGTCTTTTTGTGTCTGAGAGAGTACAAGTATGTGTTTTTGCCTGACGAAGAAAGGCTCATTGATGGTAGTTGCTGAATGAAGTGATTGTGATTTGAACTGAAAGGATCTCTCTGGGCTCCACAGGCCCTAGTTTGCTCTGTTCAGCTGAAAAATCTCAACATACCAGTTATTTTTAAACCTTTAAACTGTCAGACTAAGAACTTGTAGAAGAGGTTTGCCTGAGGAGCTCTGTCATTAGCATCCTCACTTTTCCTATTCATTACCCAGTGAGTCCAAAACACATATATATCATGTTTGACCTCGGCCGGGTGACCATTTCCTCTGCTGAAGCTGTAGCCAAGATGAGAGCAGATCATGAGAACGCGCTGGACTTTTCCTTCCTTTTTAAGTGCCACTCTATTTCAGTAAGCAGCGTTTGCTCCACTGTTTGCTGTATTAACACTGGTAGCAGACGATCGCACAGAATAATAAGCAAGGAAAATTGTTTGTGAATAATAATAATAATGTGGATTCACCCTGAGGTGAAGCTGTAGACTGTCAAAATCAGGACCAAAAGTGTGACATTTTAATACGAAAAATGTCTTGTAGCTGTCTGATTGACACATTTGACACTGGTTGACAGTATTTTGAGTCTTCTGCGACTGTTCACAGTGGTAATTAATCACTGCTCGGCCCTTCAGCCTAGAACAGGACGAGAGTGGGTATTTTGTTTTGTTTCACATCATCCCACTTCTCTCTCATTTCCTGCTTCTTCACTGAAACCGTCTAGGGAAGGTCAAACGGCGCAAATTTAAAATTAACACCAAAACACACGATGACCTTACATGTGGTTTGGTTTACAAACTGACACGTATCATCTCTGACATCATCGGGCTTTAAAAGTTTCATTTACCGTACTCTCTCTGAAGCTTTGAACTTTCAGATTCAGCGAACTTGGCCAGCTACTGTATGTTGTTTTTAGAGGTTTTGCTTTAGTGGCCGAAAAGAGCTGAATCTGACCACACCTATTGGGTTTGGGATCCTGCCTTTCCTCACTTTCCAGCACTTCTGCTCTCATCTTTTCATTGCAGCTCCTTTACTCACGGGTTCAGGTTAAATTAAGGTTTTCCTGCCAGCTCGTTGTCATGACATTAAAAAAACAAGTGAAATAATGATGGGGTTTTATTGGATGCCGTCAGGTTCACGACAGGCATCCCGTATGGAATCGAGTGTTTAATCTCTGTAAGAGGATACAGCAGCATGAACACATCATGTGTTCGTGACACCTCTATTATTATAACGGGTATTGATATTTAAAGATTTCGCCACCATTCCGTCAATGACATTCCCCTCTGCATTCCACTTTCTTACATTACTTGAATGTGTGATATGGGATATCTCCCCTGTGCATGCACAGGCTTACTGTAGCTATTGGAGGCGGGTTTGCTGATATTAAAGGAAATTGCTTCTGCCCGAAACACTGGAAATCTTGCCCCAGTTTGATTAAGTTCATCTTGCGCAACATGACCTGCTGCACCCATTTTCACCCGTTTCTGGCTCATGCTTTTCTGTGGCAACCTAATAACCTAATAAGAAAGGCAGGAACGTGGCTGATGAGGGCTAGAAATTAAAGTGTCTTTCTAGGTTTTGTCTTTTCTCAGTTTTGAGTGTTAATTCGTTAAAAAAAAAACGGGATCTCGGTCACCTTGTCAAATCATTTTTTCACATCTGACATGCACTTTGCAAGTGTGCATTCAAACTGGATGCGTGTGTTTTTGGGGTCACGTGATAAAGCTCCTTCGTCTCCCAGCATTGATCTGCAGAAAACTGGACCCTGTATTGTTTAAGTTGGACATCTGGCACAGAGGTTTACATGCAAGTTTTTTAATGAAATAATGAAAGAAAAATGTAAATGGTGGACAAATAAATGCAGACAAACAAGCCAGTCATGGTGAGTTAAGAATTTGTCTGAGATGAATCGATAAGAGTGAATGAAACTAAAATATTTGTGGCTACAACTTTTTCTCCTCCTCTTTCTTCCTCTTCTTTGCCTCCTTTCCCGTCTTTAAGCCGTGTTTGTTCTCGGATTCTCCTCCAACCTGTTCTCCCACTTCCTCCTCTCTTGTCCCTTCTTAACCCCCTTTAAACCAAGATTACCACTGCCCAGAACTGGATCCCGTCCAGACTGCAGAGATCCTCGAGCTTTGCGCATGGCAGTGGCATTTGCCAGTCAAGCTCCCGGCCTCTCTAACTGACATACACACTGGGTTGTGATTCAGTCCGTTTGTATCATCGCTGTCTGACAGTCAGCTATCATTGTTGCTTCAAGAGGCCTGGATAGCCGGTGAAATGAAAGTGTGTATGTGTGTGCGAATACAGGATGTGGGGGTGTCCCTGCAGACACAGTGACCACACAGAAACAGATGCACACACACACACACACACACACACACACACACACACACACACACACACACACACACGGTAGCCAGATGGTGACAGACTTGGCTCACATCTTGACACCTTCACTGCTCTGATTCCTCTCCTCATTTTTCTTCTCGTCACTCTCTGCCTGCTTTACTCTCCATTTACAGCATGTGTGTAGTTCACAGCAGCAGAAGCTTATGCTTTTTTTTAAAAGTGCTGTTATATGTGCAGCGTTATCCTCCATCCTGTTAGCATCCTGAGCTAACAGGAGCCTTGTCAATTTCTACTAGTTCTCTGTCCTTTTTGTAGCATTCATTAGAAGATGAAAACAGTCCATTGGTGGATTTAAAATACCAAAAGTGCAGTGAAGTGGTCTTCCTCCTCAAATAATTGTGACTAAGGAAAGGAGTGTGCAAAGGAGTCACAATAAAAGGTCACTTCATTTTGTTTGAGGAAATAAGTTCGATTATCTTTAAGTATTTTTATCCTGTGTCGGGCTTCAGTTTGTTTTCTTTATATACAATTTATAGTTCATTTGATATTTTTCATTTCTGCATGAACATCATGTAGACACAGACACCAACACCTTCCTTCTTAAGCCGTATAGAGCGTATGTTTTGTCTGCAAGTGAAGCATGAATCTCAGATCTGCTGATGAAGTCAATCTGTGTTTTTGCTTGTTTGTGCCTGTCAAATGAAGGAATGCTTGCCCTTATGCAACTACATATTAACCTAACTAGAGCCTCATCAGACTCTCCGAATGTATAATAGTACGCTGTAACTCAGGGTGGAACCATTGAGCTTCAGCTGCCTTGAGGGAAATTATTCTGGGCTAATTTTGGGTTTGGTTCCGCGTCTGTTTTTGGAAATCCTGAATTCTGTAGAAGAGGTTATTCGATGCTTGTAATGTTCCTGCTGCTGGATCCAGACTAAATAAAGGCATACATGCTAACAAAACAATGCTTACTCTGCATTGCCTGCGTCAGGCATAGCTACATCATTAGACAGAGGACACACACATACATTTTTCCTGGGGCATTGTGGTTGTTATCGAACACTCCCAGCTGAGCCTTGACCTCCAGCTATTCATTAGAGCCAAACCTGGAGCCTATAGAGCTCACATAAAGGTCAAAATCAGGTGCTTGTTAAGTGAGGAGAGGCTTCTTTTTTTTTACCAGCTTTTAACAGCTTCTTTTTTAAAGTACACATATGCAATTCTAATAGAATGTACATGACACTTATTAGGCTACGTTAAATCACTCTGAAATAAGATTATAAGAAGAAGATTATAAGCCTCTGCATTACTTTCCTCCTCTCACCTCCTCCACTTCCCTACTTGTTTTAGTCTAATCTGTCTCCGCCACCTCTCTTCCTTCTCTTCCAGCAACGTTCCCCCGGCAAAGTGCTGTTTGACCTGGTTTGTGTCCACCTCAACCTGACAGAGGGAGACTATTTTGGACTGGAATACACGGACCAGCGCAAGATGGCGGTAAGAGATGCACGCCATGTTCTGTAAGGCTATTTGTGATTTTAAACTGACGTTTGAAAGCAGATGAGGCTTTATTTTGAAAATTACATCCTTTTTTTCCCCTTGGAATTTTGTCATTTCCGTACCCTATGAAACGTTTGAGATGGGGAGCCATTTTAGAGCCATGAAATTTGGTGGGGGGCCTAGGGGCACAGGCAAACCAGCGTATAACAGATCCAAATGATTGAACGGCACAAACAGATGTCCCATTTTTCATCATTGGTCCTTGAAAATGAAAAGAAAAACATGGTTCAGGGACCCCAGGCAGTCCCTCAAATTATATATATATATATATATATATATATATATATATATATATATATATATATATATATATGGACGTTTTCATATTTCCTGCTTATAAAACAAATTTTAAGGGCTCGAACATCGGCAGAATTTGAAATATGACAAGCCAAGGTTGCAATCTGTTGCCATTTTTGAGATGCCAAAATTGCAATGTGGACTCCTAGCGTCATGAACACTTGTGTGGCATGTGCTCTATATTTCTTGTGTGCAGTTACTGCAACTGACTACCTATGCGTAGAACTGTATTGAGCGATAAAGAGAGAAACTTTAAGCATCCACCTGGACTCAGTTGTTCCGCCTATTTCATAAAAGAGCAGCAGGTTGTAATTATGTGCACATGTGCTTTATGTTCCGAGGTGTGTCTGTCGTTTGCAGATGCTATTGTCAGTACTGTTGGTCTGTCTGCTGCTGGTAGAATCTGCATTAGTGTGTGAAAAATGATAATACAATTTTTTTTACGCAACAAGAAATGCAGCCCGAAGTGCTTTGCGATGATGAAATGACACGCATCAAGGGCTTCGCGTAAAAAACACATAAAACGAGCATCAAAAACAAATAAAAGAACAACTATCAGTCTGGAGCTCTTAGAGGAAGAAGAATCTATCAATACGCTCGTACAGACACTCACTGTGCATCTCTGTGCCTCAGGCGTAAGAGCAGTTGTTTTGAAGTGGCCCAATGGAACAAATGATGTGAAGCTGATTAAAGAATAATAACGTCATTGTCAGGAATATGCAGGCCGACACACAAATACATCCAGCTGTACATCAAGTGGGTAACTGAGCGTTTCTTATCTTCTTTATGTCGGCGAGTGTGAATTTTATAGCTGTGGTAAATAACCCAGATTGGACTCCACTGCATGTCAACAGCCATCACAAGCAGCACTGGAGGCATGACTTTTTAATGCGCTTACATTACAACACTGCCATTATGCTTCATCAGGAGCTCGCAGTGCATTTCCAAGTGTAATGGTGTGTTCACTGGTCAGTTAATCAAATATCAGGCTGTTTTGTACTAATATGGAAAGCAGTGTCAGCATTCGAATCAATGGGTTGAGCTTTATTTTACAGGTCCCTATTTTTGTATGTATTTCAACAATAAATGAATTGTTTTTAAATGGAACTTTTGTTGTCAGTAAAATCATATGTGCTCTGTCCTCCACAGGTGTGGTTGGATCTGCTGAAGCCGACGCTGAAACAGATCAGACGTAAGTAGCTCCCAGATTCCGTCTCGAACACACCAGGTGTTGCTGTTATGATTTTAAATTTGTGGTTTTCCTTAAATAGTCCCCTCATCTTGTCACAGCATCCTGTCAGACACTAGTTTCTAAAGAGATGAAGAAGAAGAACTCCACCATGAAGCCGATATGATTAGATGAGAATATAAAAGTGTTGTTAAAATGATTTTTCTCTGCATCTCTCTTCCTTCTTTTCCCTCCTTCAGGGCCTAAAAACACCATCCTTCGTTTTGTGGTGAAGTTCTTCCCTCCTGACCACACGCAGTTCATGGAGGAGCTGACTCGGTAGGTCTTCTCGACACAGAAACCACACCTTTCCCGGAGAGAACCTCGGACATGACTCGTTGTTTTGCTGCTGGTCTTCTGTCTGGCTCGACTGTTCCACAGCTATGTCCATTTCTTTTATCATATGTTTGCATCTTGCTTTGTGCTTTTGGTTTTCCTTTTTGTCAGCCACTTGAGATTTATAATACATTTATAACCTCATGCCATACCATCAGAAGAAGTTATTTTCTTTTTTTCTTGCACCCAGACGAGCCATTTTAGGCCGTCATGTGGGAACCAGGCTCATGAAACCAACTTGTTACTCTGGAGGACATATTTAGATGTCTGACACATCAAGCTGGATTTGGAGATGTGTCTTTTTTTGCCCTGGTAGCATACAAAGATTAGATTATATGGGACAAATGTTCACGCTCCTTCTTTTTGCCTCCTTTTCACCTCCTTGTTTAGAGAGCGTGAATTATCAGCCACCATCTTGTCTGCCTTTCTGTTTAGTCTGACAGAACAGGCTGCACTGTTTGTGCTTATTCAGGACTTTGAGTTCCAGCTACAGTGCAGCGCCGTTTTACATCACACAAGCAAAACATAAATCCGAGAGTGACGTGATCTCGCACGTTTTCCCATGTTGCCGGGGTTCCCTCTAACGGCGCCGCTGGATTTACCTGCTTTAATAAGTTTAGATTGTCTTGAGCTGAAACCCCGGATTTGATATTTACAGTCTTCATTTTATCAGCATTAATCACTCAGTGTGTTTACATTCTGTAAATGCCTTTCTATACACCGCAGTCATACGGTCCACCACTCTCGAGGTGGGGTTCACCAAATTAAATTTTAGACTTTTTAATACCACATTGGATGCAATTAAATACCTGTTATGAAAGTATGATGGCAGAGGGGGCGATAAAGCCTAGAGTCATTTATTTTCATCACTTTTTTGTAATTTCCCAGCAGTATATAACACGTTTAATTCTATTTTTAATTAAATAAATGTACCATGGACCCAGATTAACCAATAAAAAACAATTGATTCATTTCACGTTTAATTTCAGCACTTGCCCATCATGAGACGATGAGCTTCCGAGCCACTGTAGTTAGCAGCGGTGGCGGTATTGGCTGCAGGTCTCTTTACTCACAGCTGTGTCAGGGTCGTGTCCTGACTGCTTCAAATTAAAAGCATTCAACTGGTGGATTTTGTTGTCAAGGACCAGGACTGATATCTTGAGGTTAATGCCTTTTTAAATTTCACAAGAGAATATCATCACCAGTTGGAAATGCTTTACAGATATTCCACTGACGTTTTTTTGGACTTCTCAGCTGGCCAGTTTATTCCACTGATCTCATATTGTCTTGGAGAGTGCCAGCTGACTCCAGCATTAAACAGGAAGTGGGCACACAGGCTTGTTTCCCCCCTCTGTTTGGCTCTCATAGCATTTCACTGTTTGTCAGTGTTTCCTGTGATGGGTAGAGAGACCAAATATGCAGATGGACAAACGCTTGAAAGATTTCTTTGATGAAATATCAAGCTGCTATTAGCCTTTTTATTAAAAATGGGACACTGGCCAATAGTATTTAATCTTTGCATTTTAGCACTTTGAGCTGTGAATGTAGCATTGTTGCACAAACAGTTTAAGAGTTTGGATTGGTATAATTTCACCATAAGTTGGTGCAATTTTATTAAATAGTAAAATTACTCTGTGCTAAAATGAAAAGATATCGCCACTCACCAAAGCCTCGTTAACTTATTTATAGAGGTAATAGTGTAGTGGTAAAAATGTTGAATTGGCTATCACATGAAAAGCTGCTGTGCACCATTAATCTCACTCTCATACACACTCTGAACAGCTAGTCCACTCCTTATACAGCGAGAGGAGAGCTGGAGAAGGTTTAAAAGTGCACATGTTTTGAATTAGTTCTATTTTGTCTTCTTTAGTGACTTCATTTGCTTCATTGTCACCCTAAAATATGTAATAAATCCTCAAAAAATAATGCAACAGTACAAATTAACAGCAGACGGCATTTATGGAGGCTGTGTTTGGACTAATTTAGTTTCGAGGTCAGCTGTCTTAATGCACTAAAGTCCTCTTTATAGTGCTTTCTCGTTTTTTCTTAATTGAAATGAAGCGTCATGACCTGGCAACAAATGCATGCCAGCCACATATACTGTATGTGTGTGTATGTGTGTGCAGCCGACTGTACAGTGATTAACAGAAAAGGGTGTCAGTAGATTCAAAGTATCTGTGTGTGCGTTTGTGTATAAATACCGGCAGTTAATGGGGATGGAATTGCTTTTAACAGTTGAGTTTATAAAGCGTGCATTAACCTCATAACCTCCATGCTTCCTGTCTTTTCTCCCTCCCACGCTCTCCTTTGTTCTCTCTGTTTTCCTTTCTGCAGGTATCTGTTTGCCCTGCAGATTAAACACGATCTGGCCTGCGGTCGTCTCATCTGTAACGACACCAGCGCCGCACTCATGATCTCCCACATCATTCAGTGTAAGTTCAACAAATACAGTGTACACACACACACACACAAGTAGTGTCCTTGTGAGCCAACATCGTATTTAAAAAATCCATCTCAGGCATGCACCACATAAATGTGTGTTTTGTCATAAAAGCTACATAACAATTGAATTGAATGAACATGCACATAGATTAAATGCTTGCCTTGTTCAGCACACTGAGACCACCGTAATCGATTTAACAGTCAGTTATCATCTCTCTTCTGCACAAAGGAATTAAAATCTGCTCAATAGGCCGTGAAGCATCGTGAATGAGCCAATATCTAGTTCCAGCGGTGTTTAGTCTCATGTCAGATCAGCCTCTAAAAATGCAAGAAAAAGAGGAAACTACAATCAGACCAGCACCTCCTCTCTATATTTTCAAATTTTCACACGCCAGCTGCAGTGATAGGCAGCAGAATTTGAATCTAATTAGCTACCTAATAATACATTTTCCATGCCTGTGAAGGGCGGTAGTCTCAGTTTGGGTACCAGAGAAATGAAAAACCTGGATGCTTCACTTACATGGAAGACCATAAATCACCAAACAGATGACAGATATTCCCTTTGGAGGAATTTCAGCAGCACTTACTCTACTTTGGCTCATGTTTAAGTTTAAACCAGATTAGTTGAAAATTTACTGAATACATGAGAAAAAGGGGCACCAGTTCCATACAAAGCTCATTATGAAACATAATAACACTAATGGGGAGAGGGTCTTGTATGTAAGCTCACTCCAGCGGGGTATGTGCTTTGGTGGCTCCTGTTATTCCCCCACTTTTAAAAACATTATGCGTGATATTTGGATGAAATCAACACTGCAGTTTCACCGCCCGACAGCTGCTTGTCAAGCTGCCTGCGTTCGCCGCAGTGATCGTGTCTTGCAGACAGCGGCGGGCTACGGCACAGCGTGCTAAAGAATATGACTTGGTTGCTGTGGTAACCGCCAGTGCCGTGCCTGTATGTGTGCATCTGCAGGTGGTTCACCATGAGGGTCTATTGTTGCTGTTGTTGGACAGATGGAGACACACGCATCAGCACACATCATGTGATCTACAGTAGAATAGACCAAGAAGGAGCTTTAATAAGATGAACTAGAATTTATTTTTTCCTGCTGTCTGTATCTTTTCCTCCGCATCTTTATTTAATTTTATCTTAACTTCGTCTCTCTTCCCATTTCTGTCTTCATTTTCACGGCAAATAAATATTGAAATCTCACCCCTTCTGCCGCCTCTCCCTCTCCTCCGCTCCCTCCATCAGCCGAGATAGGAGACTTCGACGAGACCCAGAGCTGGCAGCACCTCCTCCACAACAAGTACCTGCCCGACCAGGACGCCATCAGAGACAAGATCACCGAGTGCCACCGCAAGCATGTGTGAGTTATCAAGCACGTGTTTTACTGTATGTACAGGCTGACATGGGCACGGGTAGAAGATAAATGGAGGGCAAAGGGATCTCTGTGTAAGATGTTCAATGTATACTGTGGGGCATTTTTGGTTTAAAAAAAAAAAAAACTAGGGTTAGTTGACAATTAACGTTCAGCTATAGCTCTAATATTAATATAACATTTTACTTTGTGCAAAATTGTACAATACAGTGTTTAATGCACACATGCTTTGTCTCCACTGTGAGAATTAGAATTACTTCACTTTGAATAATAATTAGTTTCTGATATGCTTATACACGCTTTAAACTCAGATTTAAGGTGAACAGAGAAACTTTTGAATTTGAAAACAGTCTTTCAGTGTTAAATTCTGCTCATACATCACTCTGTTGAGTGACGCTCAAACACCCAGGCGAAGGAACACTACGCAACAGTTTACCTGAAAATAGCTGGGCAAGATTATCCGAGTTTATAAAACAATACTGAGCCGAGCTTTAGTCTGACTGGGGATCAGTTTCTTGGGGGCTTTAAGCTTGAAGGTGTCAGATTTTTCACATAAACACACACACACACACACACACACACTTGCACATCAAGTCTGGCACACAAAGATATGCATCTGTTTATTCAGAAACACACCCATTACACAATTACACCCAACCCATAAGTCTCTCTCCTGCAGAGATGTTTATCTTTTCAACCACAACTGCTCTCTCACACACACACACACACACACACACACACACACACACACACACACACACACACACACACACACACACA
>JBBPCS010001380.1:4238-15207 GCA_037974645.1 Hollardia meadi
GGATCAAACCAACATGTTGAAGTTGTGATTTTACAGCCAAATAAAGTGGTCTTAGCTGATTATGCACACAACCATTTTAGTGTCTTTTAATCCACCCTCTCTGGTCAATGAAGATCAAAGTTTTCCATTTTCTTCTGGGGTCTGCTTATAAGCAGGAAGGATTTGTGTATTTCTCTTCTCACAAGAAGAATTGTGCTCTCCACCATCTCCAAGCATTTCAGCAGTAATTGCGACACTGAAGTGAGTCTGGAGAAACCACAGGGAGCAACAGCACAGCATGAGCACATGGCACATGGACCAGCACATTAGCCACCAGGGCACCACGGGAGTGTTTTGATATGTTGTGACGAATTCTCAACCAGGGACTCTCTCTTTATTCTGTTCAAGGTGGAGAAATGTGCACGCACGGACGACGAGGAGCCTGGAATTAAGCACGGGAGAGAAAAGATGCCGAAGATGAGACAATAAAGCCGGTGAGCTGTACTTCTCTGCATGCTAATGCTTGTTCTTCTCTGGATCACTATCCACCTTATTCCTAGTACCCTGCGTGAAGTATGGGCACGACTTCCAGCGCGTCCTGCCACTGAGCAGGAACCGGCGTTTTCTATGGTAACGGTACACAAATCCTCTTTCTTAGAGCGATCTGGAAAAAGTGGGAACCCCACCTGTTACATCTCAAACGAAATAATGTAATCATACCTCTGCCTTCTGCTGTCAGGTATGGGAGGACGACCTGAAGAAGTGGCCTCAGATAATGTACACTAGCATATTTTGCTAATTCTTGACTCTGTTGCGTTAGGTGAAATACAAACGGCTGGGCGCTCATGTGTTGCAGGCCTAGGGCAGCTGCAACACTGTGAAACACAAAATGTTCTGATAGTTTTATACATTTTTTTAATGCGTTTTGTAATGACAGACGTAGCTCGAGCACAAATTTGGATGTGAATTTTCCTGCATCTGCCTTTTGGCAACAAAATGAAATGAGCACAAATACAGCGTTTTAGTCTCATCAAGATGTTGTTGTTTTTTTTTAAAAGGCAAATTACTTTACAAAGGACCGCTGTTGTCCGCCAACCTCCATGGGAAGCCATTGGGAATAATAAGTTTATTGCTACTTCCGCTATCACACTGGAAGTTACACCATAAGCGCTTCTACTGTATAGCGCCCCCAAGAATAACGTGGCTTCAGTGATGCTATAAGTAGCTTTGGATGTAGCTTTTGTTGATGTCAGCAAATGCCCATAAAGGGGTTTTGACTGAGGTAAAGCAGTACATAAAGACCAACCTTGACATTATTTCTCTTTTGGTGCACATCTGTAAACACATCTGTCAAGGCTGAAGGCCAACTACCAGTGGCAGCAGAAATGAGACAGAAAAGAGACACAATCAGGGAGCAGAGTGTGACAGAGGGGCGAAATGACATCTGCAGAGGTGAGACGGACAGAAAAGAAGGCAGTTTCTCAGGGGCTGCGCGGATTAAATGTTTCTTTTCCCTTTTTGTGTAATAATAACTGTTGACGGAGCAGCTGGCAGTGGTGAGATTAACGGTTAAAAAAGTGTGTTAAAGTGCTTAATGGCAAGTAGAAGTGCTGAACATGTTTACTGTGCCAGGCATAAGTCAAAGCACTCTTGGACAGACGGCAAACACGAGGGAGGGCAAAGGACTTTGAGTTATTTTTGTCCTGGGACACCAAATAAAAACATTACTAGCATTATAATCTGACATCACAATCATTGTTTTGCTGCTTTCACTTGCAGATGGATGCTGTATGATACACTTTATCCTGTTTTTTAAATGTTACATTTTTGACCTAGCTCCAGTTTGCGCCTCTCATGCCACTATTTTCACAAATTACATTGGTATACATTGATTTTTATTTACAATATGTATAATTTTTGACCAAAATCAAGCATTATTATTTTGTTTGTGACAACAAAGACATGGCATTTCCATACTGGGTTAGGAAAGTAAGTCATTAGTTGAGACTTTTCTTGTCTGTCTGTGCAGCAGATTGAATGTTTTTTCATCCACATTTCTTCAAAATGAAATGTGTTATTATTAAACAGCATTCTGGGTTTTGTACGAGAGGCACAGACTGGGGCCAGGGGCTAATCATGCTGTTAGCCAGGTATTTCCTGCATTTGGAGCACATTCATTATTACTGAGATGTCACCCAACACTACTACATGAGACAGAGTACTAGCTTTGTGATGGGAATCTCCTACATATCTCTTATACACACACAAAAATAAAACTATTCCTACAAAATACAGTAATTAAAAATAGTTTAATCAAATGTAACTTTCCATGTCAGGTTTAAATTTTAGAATTTTTTCATCAGAGATCTCTTAAGTGTGTCAGTCCTCATGACAATGGACTGATTTGTGTCCTGACTTATTCTTAGCTATAATGTACTGTACAGAGTTGTTATACTTGCAGGAAATTATTCAGAAAACCCTTTTTTTCCCCCAGAATAAAACAGTGTGTTCATAATAACACAGCAGCTGCAGCTGAGTTAGGATGAAAATAGTGCATCGTCATCACCACGAGTGGTTAATGTATAATCACGCATGGGATCCCATCTCAGGCTCAGTTCTTGTAGACTAGCCAAGCTTGAACCCTGAGGCCTGGAGCTGCTGCCAAAAAGCCGGATTTGCAGCGAGCAGAGCTTACCATTTGAAAACGTATCATTGCACTGACTTCTGTCATCATTGAAGGCTATTTAAAAGAAGTAATGTTTTGGGGGTTTTTTTTTACAAACCCAATGTTGTGTATAAAGCTCGTAGAGGGAGGGAAGGGTTCAGCAGGATAACCAGGTTGATAGCTGATGCTGCATCACAGAACCCCCACTGTACAGCCGCACTCTGCAATTTAACAATATTTTCAAACACTGAAATCTTGATGTTATCCTGTGCAAACAATATTTTGGCTTTCCAACATCGAGCGGTTTTCTCTAGAGTGTGTTTATGGAGATTAGGCAGCGAATGAGTATGTGATTAGGGACAATCAGGCGAAGTAAATCTTGGCCAGTGGGAGGACAGCCATGGCGGTGATACTGGCAATCACGGCAGAACGGAACGGACACCCGGGGTTGGGTAGGGAAAAGACGGATGAAATGATCAAAGAGAAGGGTCACGGGTCAGGCGGAGAGGGAAGAGAGGAGAGTTTGCTTTGGGATGTAACAAGAGAAAGGAAAGGCGACTGGAATGATACCCTAAACTGACTGGACAGTACGTACACTACTGACAGTGTGGAAATGTGAAATCACTCTAAGGTGCGTGTCATCTATACTCACAGATTAATAATTAACTGCCTGGGCTGAGCTACCCTACTGCAGTCAGCGTGCAAGTAACACATTTGTTCAGCTGGCGAGCCTCGAGGCAAGGTGTTGTGATTCATGTCTTTCACTGCAGGAAAACAAAGAAATAATAATACACATTGACACAAATAGGTTGCAGCAGATGATACTCCATTACTGACAGTGTTGTGTGTGATCATAAAGAACTGAGCGTGCAAAAAAGCTTTTGACGAACAAGCTTCATACACAATTTTATTGGCTAATAATTGCAAATGTCAAATTTAAGTGATAGTAATCAAGCTTTCAGCAACTCTCTATAAGAGGTTCAGTGTCTCAAAATGTTTTTATGATTAAAGTATTAAAGAGGCCTTAATATATTTTAATATAAAGCACTAGGAAACACTCAGCTAGAACTTCCTTATCTGTGAGCCTCCCCTGTTCATTAATTCATAATAACACATTTGCAAACTAATATTAAAAGTCTTTTTTTCTCTCTACCTTTCAAAGACTAATTTAAGATTATATCTCTTTGTTGCAGACGAGAGATTCCTCCACTCTGGTTCACATCTTGAGCGCTGCACATGATAACATCTAATATTCAAAACATTAATGTTATTGAACACAATGTGTAACAGTAAGTTGGAGGCTGTTATCTGTGTGTACCTGAGCAAATTATGGAATGGGAAGCTAATTTAACTTTCCCAATGAGCGGCACGTTTCACAGTTCATTTGCCCGTTCATGAAACGCTCTGCAGCAAATCACCCACAATGCTTCGTTTCTAATTCTAACACTTAACAGTGCTGGAGCGGCTAAGGAAAGACAATTATTTGATGTACTTTATAGCACACACTGCTCATATTAACATGAATGTTATTATCACCTATAAAATGCATAATATTCCACCTTGCACTTGAGACGAACCCACTTATATTTCTTCCCTCTCAGCTTCATAGTAGATAAGCTTTCAAAATTAGCAAACCACCATGTTTTAAACACTGAAAATATGTCTAACATTGATTTTATTTGACCTGTGTGCACTTGAGCCTACAATATCCCCATCTATAATACCCTGTAAAATGTTGATTTTAAATTTCTTTCTTCACCCACACTCAGTGTTTGACCTTTAAAAACAAAAGAACAGAACATTCTGAACATTATTGAAACAAAAGGTCGAATTTGCCCCGAAAAATCACCGTTCTATGAAGCACTTTCTTACTGTATTTCCAGCTTGAGGAGGAAGGTTTTTATATACCAAAATATTGATTTGATTGAGCTCGGATGCACAAATGACATGTAATATTTTAAACTGAGAGTTATTTTTCTTTCCTCAGCCAGAGTGAATCATAAACAAAGGAGAGTTATTAAGAGGCAGACATGAACATGCAACTCAAAAACAACTCTCTGCTGCACTAGCTTTGTAGTGCTTTAGTCAATTTCACAACTCATGTCCTCTACTCTTCCATCTAAATGCATTGTTGGCATAACATGTTGACCACAGCCACCTGCTCTGGGAACAGAAAACAGCCACTGAATTCCTGCTGAAGAGAAACGGTTTCAGTAATCCGAGTTTAGAGACAAGGCCCCAGTCTTGAGTCCCTAATAGACGTTGACTTAACATGGGTTGACAGGAGACATCATTGAGTCCATTTCGATGACATAAGCCTTGCTGATTCCATTTAGTTGGGGAAAATTCATGCCCTCTTCGTGTCGCCAAGTTTTGACGTGAGGTCAGCTGGGAGCTAGCCGCTAACCGTCAGCACACAGCGCTCACCTGGTCTGACACCTGCTCTCTGTGCAGGCAGCATGTTTGGTTGAGGCTCAAATCTCCACAGTGTGCAGGGAGATCGGGAATGATGCATCCTAGCGCCTGTGTGAGTGAGTGTGTGTGTGTGTGTGTGTGTGTGTGCATCTGTATTTGTGATTGCTTTCCTTGTGTATGTGTGTGTCAGATTGGATATGCGTCCACCAGCACTCATGCGAGAAGACAGCGGCTTAGACCCCCACCCCACCCCTTTTGCTCAGTTGGATCTCACTCCCAGATCTGTCAGGCGTCTGTTGATGCGTCCTCGATGTGACATGCCACCCTCAGCGAAGGAGAGGCACAAATCATCCAGCTTTTTCTCGCCGTTTTATCCGAGTGCCTCCCGTAGCCAGCCTATGACCTCTGCCCGCTGAAGTTAAGCAGATAGCCTTGCATTAGTCTTAGAGATGGAGTCGAGGTAATCTTATCAAAAGGCTTCAGTTGGTCATCAGCCCATTATGTAAAGTGTCTCCCCCCCCCCAAAAAAACAGATGGCTAAATCAGCTTTTTTTCAACAAGCTTCATCATTTTCTGATTATTATTGTTTGGTTTGAGGCTTCACTGACACTTTGTTCCATTTTTATTTAGCACGTCTCATAAAAGTTTAGTAAATAGTTTGTCAAAGGACAGTAGTAGGTATCTAGACTACATCAGCTAAAAGCATATTAGCAAATTAGCTGCGTGCGCTAAAGATCAGTTCTGTTTCCTCACATGTAATTAACTGTAGAATCAGTTGCTTGAAATCACCTGACAACTCTGGACGCCTCTGGCAGCAGTTTGATGCTGATGCTGCCTGACAGTAGCAAGTGACTGCAGTGTGCATACTGTACTGTAAACAAAGCGCATGCGCACAAGTGCACTGCTTGTTCCAGCAGTTAATCTGGGTCCTTACGTTTTTTGTTTTTTCCTCATAAAACAATATGAATGCTTCGCAAGTCACATGCAGTGAGGCGTCACATTTTTTAGTGAGTAGCAGAGGATTGAAAAAAAACATCAACGCAGTGAGGCAGCTGAATATTCACACAATTTGTTTTGTTGAGTTTAATTGTCCATGTTCCAGTTTATTTGTGCTGCTCACAAGGAAGTGCATGGAAATGACAGCCATAATGAAGAAGCAGCAGCACTGTAATTGTCAGCTGCAAGTGCGCGAACACAGGAGAAATGCCTCAAAGAGGAAACCGTTTCGAGCCTTGCACTGACATTATTGGCATTAGCAACTTTTTCACATGTGGGTCATGGCTGCAGCTGATAGATGAGGCTGCAGTGCACAATGATGTACACACACACACACACACGCAACCCTGACTCACAGCCTTAGTAATCACGTCACAGTACTATGCCACTTCTACGTACTCCAGGATTAGACGCCCCAGATTTCACAGTTCTTAAGAGAGAATATAAATATGAAGATTATTATTCTGTCTGAGTACAAATGGAAATGTGCATATCCAAACATGCGGATTCCTTTTACCTGATGTTTTATTAGTTTGTGCGTTGGCAGACTCACAATAGCTTTTTTGAATGTTACAGTGTCCCACTTTGAGAGGAGCTGTGATAAAATGCATGTGAGGCAACGGATTGAAGCATTTCATTTTCCTACCATGTAAAGGCATGATTTAAATGTATTTTTTTCATCATTGTAGTGCAACGCCATAATCAATGAAGGAACAACTTGGATATTTTTAAGTCTATCCTGTCACAGATGGGTGACACATGAAAAGGAAAACCAACAAAGCGGGTCAATAAGGCAATGGGCCACAAATGGCCACCGAAACAGCTCCAGTATTCCTTGGATTAGATCCTGCAAGTCTCTGGAACTCTACTGAAGGGATGAGCATTCCTCCCTCATTCGAAGAAGATTCAAAGATATTCCCTTATTCATTGTTTTGATGATTTTGGTGGAGAGCGCTGTCTGACCATGTCTGAAGGTAAAAGTGTTTGTTGCTGTTCTGAACTGTCACAAGGTGGGGTGAAAAGCCTGGAGTCACAGAAAGGGCTGAGACATAAGGGTTTTTCAAATGGGGATAACTGCACACACTTTTTTGGAAATCTTTCTTTGAAGGGGACATTGATGCAAATAATTGTGTATTGTGCATACTTTCTAACCAATTGCTGCAGGAAATGGGCATGCTGGCCAGACTGTCACTTTTGGAAAGTTGCGAAACTTGGCAGACACACCGTCTCCCAATTCTGACATCGGAAAGGGAAGAGGGGGGGCTTTACATACTGTTTAACCATCTGACAGAGAGGAGCGTACTGACACCATAACACATCAGTTCCAAAATCTCCCATATGGTGTTTATGTTGGTTTAGACCTTGTGGTCTGTGAATTCCAACAGAATACGATTTACTAAATTTTAATACTCATCAAACTGTTCAGTGACCCTGTGTGCCCTGTAGATTGGAGCATTGTCATTAGTAAATACAGAGCCAGTAGACCCTTCATTCATTCAGATTGTTCCTCTCATTTGTCACTCTTCTTTAGTGCATAAACAGTTCACTGTCAGAAAGTAATACAGAATATGTGAACTCTGAAACCCTTTTTTTCCATTATATTTAACAGAGATAATAGATTTCACAACTATCTATTACTATGTATATTTTAGTGTTACTGATCAAAATGTATTTTTCTATCTGTAAAAAAATAGGTGATTGGGATTTCACTTTTAACAATTTCCTTGCATGCCCTGTGGATACGTGAAGATATAAAGCACAAGAAATGGCTAATTCTGCTGCTGTCCACACATATGATCCCAGAGCGGTTGGTACATATGAGTTCTCATTAGCTGGGGTGAAGACACAGTGTTTTCCACCAGAAAATCCATTTGTTTCCATGGTGATGCCGTACTCCCTTGTCAAATTTCATTGCCTGCACTTTATGGATAGCTTTATTGAACTTCTTTTTTTTTTTTTTTTTTTAGTTTATTGGCTTTTTGTTCATTTTAAATAAACAGAACAATAATCCCCAATTATACAACATTGTCTGTAAAAAAAAAAAAAAGGGAAAACTAATTAAATCCTTAATTGTTAGATTAATGCTGTGGTGCGCCATAAGACAGGCATTAGAGCATAAAAAAAATTTAAGTTTAATAAAGTTTGATTGAACACAAATGTATAACATAAATATGATTAAGGTTGTTCTGGTAAGCTAGGATTAGGGTAAGTAGGGTACCTTATCCACAATTTTTCTATCTATAATGCTGAATCCAAAATACACATTGCTGTACAGATGGTTTCATGTCATGATGAGCCATTTAGCACAACTTGTTAGTTTTCTCCATTGAGCATTAACAAGAGAACAACAGTAGTCTGTCTGGCTCACTGCTGAAGTGCAAGGCAAGACCTGCAGAGTTTATATACTCATATATATTTACAGTATATACAGATTATTTTTTTTAATTCAAATGCATCATCATCGATATAGTATTACATTTTTCCCAAAAAAAAAATTATCAGAATCTGGCCAAATCCTCTGAGAGATCACATGACTGCCTTAAATACAGAAATATATACCTAATTGTAAGTGGCACTCTTTAATGTGAACTGATAGCAGCTGTCTTCTTTATACTTGATTCCTTTTCCTAACCTTAAGCCATACAATACGAATCTCAGTGGAGTCGTGGCCTTTTGTTATGAGTCAAAGCCAAGTTTCAGATCCACTCAGTTTAATCTTTTTCCTTTTAAGTTCAAGGGATTCATGAATGAGCGCATTCATCTTCATGGAAAAAGAGAAGAAAGGCTTTTCAGCACAGGGATCTTATTGTCATTGTATATTTTTGCAACTAATGTATCATTATGCAAATGTATTATTCCAGTGTATTAAATGTTTTTTATCCACTGTACCCATGCCTTTCATGGAAGTAGAAATAAAACAAGATAAATCTAAAAAATAAATAATCATATCAGATATGATATGCCTAAATCGCTTCTTTTTCAGCAAGTCTGTACACTTTTTCTGTCTTATTGAAGTTCTAGAAACAAGTAGCATGAGCCTCAGTGTCAGCTCTGTCGAGACAAACAAAACAAGGCTTTTAGACTTGATGCCTTTGTTAATGTGTTTACCTTGATCAACTAGACCTCACCACTGGAAGAATTTGTCTCCAGAATTTGTCTCGGGAATGTGTTTGGCTGTTCCCGAGCTATAACTCGACACAGTCACTCCATTTATCAGAGAGAGCCCTGACAGTCAGCCTAATTAGTTTGGTTGTGACAAAGGAGCTGTCTCGTGGAAACCAGGAACATCAATCCATCCATGAAGGCACGTGTTTTCATAATGTAGCAAGCAGAAACATGCCTGCATGCTATCAAATTACGATGAAAACATGTGGTGTAAGCTGGCCTTCTTATGTTCCTTGGTGTAAATTTTGAAACATCATTGAAAAACCTAGAAAAATGCAAAATCGATAGAAATAGACAGAATGCTTAGGACTTTTATCATGTCCAATACTGGTTTTGTAGACATTCATATATTAAATGAAGCACTTCATAAACACCAAAAGCAATATTTTTCAGTTTTTCTGCTACCTTGTTGACAGGACAGATAAGGGAGACCGTTATCTATCATTTAAGAGTCATTTTAACAGTAAGACATTAAAGTTAGTGCTTGTCAGCCTCTCTTCCGACATCCCTAAAAGCCACTTTTACATAATCCGGAAACACAAAAAAAAAATTACCATTTCCCTCAATGGCTTTTTGGCCCCTGACTGTCTTTAAAATTCTACGACATCATTCTCTGGAGGATAATTTTTTAAAGGCATTGTTCAGACATTTACAATGAGAACATCCTCTCTGTCTCTGTTACTGCTGCCAGCTGCACCTCTCCTCTGTGTGTGTGTGTGTGTGTGGTGTGCTTTATTTTGAAATATTAAACCATCATATATTTATGCAATTAAATATTTATAAATGCCGGGAACTTTTCTTAAAGTTGCTGTGAGTGGGTCTCTTAAATTGGCTCTACAGAATAACTGAATTAGTCCACTCTGAAAAGCATGACGCTAATCTTGTTCATTGTAGAACATGTTGCTCAATTATCTTTTTGCTCTTAATTTTTTAATTACACAAAAAAAAAAAAATTGCACAAAGCGAAAAATATCTCGGAGCTTTTTTTGGTTTTATTTGACAACGTTTTGTGATCCATAGCTGAGACGTCTTCCATGACTCCATTAATGTCGACACAAATGGAATTTAGTTTTATTTCATTAGTTCCGTTTTAAAGAGTTTCCCCAGCGAAATCTGTGGACGACACATTAATTTCTAGCTTTTTGCTCTGAGTACCACAGAAAAAAATTCTCTCTGCCACTAGTGTACTTTTATGGTAACATAGGCATCAAAGGCAGGTATATTAAAACCTGAGAATTTTATTTTATTTATTTATTTAACAAAAAAAAAAGATATCTGCATGTAAGATACCACCAGGAGAGAATAGACACCCCAGTTCATGTGTGAACAAATATTGACTCAGAAGGAGGGAAAAAGCATTTCTGCATGCATATATTTCATAAGAAACATGAGAGCACAGTGTACCTTATAACATTGTCCACTCAGCATGTAGTACTAAAGTAGGCCACATCAGTCAAATATGCAAGAAATGCAACCTGCATTTCATGTCAGGACATTTTTTTGTATTCGATGCTGAATGATGGCATGCAGCAAACAATCAAAAGGGTTTAGGTCTGCTGCCATTTTCTTTCTATCTCACAGAGAGAAACCCTTGGAGAAATATACACATTAGTGTGCGCACAATATCTTCACCCTTATATCCAGTCTATGCTGTAAATGCAGTAGCCTGGGACTGCAGGATCCGAGGCAAAACTTCACTTGACATGACAAATAGAGGTAATGTGCTGTACTCTTCGTCTATGCACGCAC
>JBBPCS010001381.1:0-15207 GCA_037974645.1 Hollardia meadi
CTCTCTCTCTCTCTCTCTCTCTCTCTCTCTCTCTCTCTCTCTCTCTCTCTCTCTCTCTCTCTCTCACCCTCTCTCTCATCTGCATCTAAGAACCACATCCACTCTGAACACATCTGAGGAGCTGTCTTATCTAAGGGAGGAGGCTTAATTCTTCTCTCAGTGTAAAGATGCATTATGGGCCCCACACCCACCATGACACTGTTTATGTGCTACATAAAGCCTCAGTTGCTTTAATGGTTATGAATGTCAATCTTCAGGGCTTAGTTTTCACTTGTCCCAGATTTTATGACTTTTATTTTTTTTAATATCCTTTACAATGTTGCATATTTTTACAAAATATTATTATGTTTTACCTTCTGTGTCAGCTCAACTTTGTACTAAAAAGTCACTGTGTAGTGTGATGGAAAGCTGGACAAGTGACAAATTGGGAATGATTCAAAGGGCCTGGGTTAAACAAAATCATAAAGCTGCAACCCGTTCTAATCCCAGGTCGTCACATACCGACGTTTTGTCATATGTCCCTCGTGTCTTATCCAGACATGCAAGGTACCCTTTAGCGACGCCGGCCAACACGCTAAGCCTTCTCTGATGCACAATGGGCCCTTTGGCATCCATGGCTGACACTGTAAGCCTTCCCTTTAGCCTTCGTCTCTGGGCAATGCACAAAAGCTCGCGTGCCTTTTTTCATGCCAAAGGGTACCTTGTGCATCTGGATGAGACACGAGGGGCCACAACAAAACACTGATATCTGACGAGCTGGGGATGAGAACACCAGGCCGTCATAGAGCACATATGTACAGTATGTGAAAAACACCTGTCTGTTCACATGGTTTAGAGAAATTATTTAACTGATAACGCAGGTCTAATTCTCACCTCAGGCAGCTCCTTCTGAAGCTTTGAGTTCCCTCACAGCTGAGGCCAGCTCACCTGCTGTCTTTAGTCTCTACTTATGAACAGTCAACATAGCACTGCCTGTGGACCTGGGGCTGCATTCGAGCTCCTGATGGGTTCAAAGGTCTGAAACATTGCCTAGAGCAAGGCCTGGACGAGAGGTCAGAGCAATCAGCATGATCTTGGCATCAACTCTGCAACTGACAGGCAAAACATGTAAAGCCAGGACGACAGTAATGTACTTCCATGTCTTAAAAGTTAGAATCTGTAAGACTTTCCCATATTAAACCTATTTTTTGATATTATCTATGGCTGGCATTTTTTTCAGCGACTGCCATTCATTGTAGGTGCATTACCCAACCGCCTCTTTGTTCAACTTTCCTACATGGGATTTAAGTTGCAGAGATAGAAGCTGATGCATGTGTTAATTTCTTGCGTAAGACAACAATGAACCATTTGTGTTGGACGACATTGTTAACTCTTTAATTAAACAATGTGACGCAATGAATCCTTATTTGGGTGCGCTGTTATTAGGTTAATTTTGGATGGTTCTGCTACCCACAGTTTACATCCATTGGCAACTTGCAGGAAGCAGTGTGCCCTCTTTGTAGCAGAGACTGGAGTTGGTGGATGGATGTGTGTCTCTCATTCATGCAGGAGAGTAGACTTCAAGTCCTGTGACAGCCCTGCAGTTATGTTTTTAAGTACAACCACAATCTATCCCTTACATTAAGCAAGTGTCTTTGTTGCCTTACCCTAACCATAGCTTTTTTCCACAATCTTTCTTTAACCATATCGATACCCTATGTTGCCATGTGCAGGTATTGTAGAAAGCAAGAATTTGAAAAGCTGTTGCAGTTATCTGGGGTTTTGCAGAATTGACCAATATTCTTATCTGGCGATAGGCAAGCTATACATTGATTCACTAGCTGCTCTTCTTCTGTTGTATCTCTGACAGAGTAGCTGCTCAAGGTGTGTTTGTGTGTGTGTGTGCCTGCGGTCGATACTCATTTTGAGCTAAACTCTGAGATCTGTATTATAAACACACACTTGCCATTATCATTAGTAACCATATTTTGTCAAATAATCTGGTAATAAATATTGTGGATTATAACTTTGTCTGTGGTCATGTTCTTTTAGTTAATAAACACAGTACATTCTTTAATATATCCATAATCTTTAATATATGTCCATTTTTCAATTGATTTAGTGGGATATGTCTGGCTGTTGTGGGGGGTTTTTTCAGTCAGCTAGTAAATTACACTCTGAAATCTGAAGCTCATGAAGATAATTCATACTAGTGGAGGAGATTTGCATGCATACAGCACATATTTAACATATTTAGTTCATCTACCCATGTACATGCCATGCAAATATCCTCCTATAATGTCAGTGACAGTGCTATAATTCATGGAAACCACACAAGATTTTACTTCTCCACCACAACTCCAAAGTCAGAGGTGTCATTTACAGCAGTCAAACAAAGTCCTTTATAATAACTCCACAGTGTGTTTCTGTTTGATGAGCGAGCCCTGCTCTGACTCCCAGACTGCCTGCAGTTCTGCCCCTAACTGTTCATTTCTTGTTCTGCCCATCCTCTTGATGAAATGGCCATACATGGAGATGGTTTGTGTAAGCAGCTTAGTACGACCTATATTTGTTTCTTGGGCGATACCTTCTAGTGGCCATAGTAATAAACATAGTAAACAAACACAGCTTGTTTGTGTTCCATGTGGAACCAAAAGCCAACGATGAGTTAACTTACTTACTTACTAACTGTATGTAGCACACATTTATTTGAACCCAAACCATGATCTATTCCTCAACCTATAACCAAGTAGTTTTGATGCCTGACCAAACTGTGACTTCACAGTGTTAACCAGGAGATGACGAAGGTGCGGTAGGCCTGTCGCTGGTGCTCTTCATCAGTCATATATGTCGTTTTGGTAGTCATTGGCAGTAAACCTATTCGGTCATTTAGGTATAAGGACATGTTGTTCTTGTTAAAAATGAATAACTTGAAGGTAGTAATCATGGCATGCAATGGCCCCTATAGTTAGTCATCACGATTTCCTCTCAGTGAGGCCAAGATGTATGCACAGTTGTACAGTGGCGATGATTTCTTACATCCGCTGAAAGAACAAGGGCTACAATACCACATACTCCACATAATCAGCACTCTGGTCCCAATTGATGCATTTTCCCCCCTTTTTTCTTCAAAACAAAAATTTCATTTGAAAATTGTTTCATTTTGAAAGGGGTAATTGGAACATGTAGCAGGCTTTCTAGTATGTAATTACATTTGAGTGCTTGTCAGAATGCACAAAATCTGTCATCTGTCTGTGCTCTCAGTCTTAATAACCCCTAACAACACCCCGCTTCATCATTTGGTGTCACATAAAAACTGAATTTTAGCAGTGCTGTGCAGACAATGCGGAGCAATATTCACAACTTTCCTCAAGTCCACTTGGCCAGTTAAAAGCTGCCATTGGCTGTTGCGGATGTTTTTATTCTTCCTTTATCCCCTGAGTACTGAGGAGCCCAGGTGTTGGCAGTGAGCAGCTTGCATGGCAGCAAAGTGATATTTTGATGAGATGACAGTCAGCTTGCTTTGCAGTACTGCTGTGAGGCACAGCATTGTGGCCCGGCGCTCCGGCGGGACAGGCAGATCCATGGGTCTACACAGCTGGCATTGGCTTCTGCCAACTGCGGCAGCTCCTCATCACAGATGTTCATGCAGCCAGTACATTGGCAGCATGGAGCCCTTTGTGTTGACTTATTCACGAGCATAGATAGCCACGGATGGAAAGTGGAATGTTGTCAGTGAACCTGTTCAAGGAATATACTACTGATTTTGTGGGAGATTAGCTTGTTCTGGAAAGTGTAAGTAAAGAGAACAGAGGAACCCCTATGATATGTGTCCTCTGTATAGCATATGTCAGCTGTTAGTAACCATGGTAACTGGCAGGTGCCTGACCTTTTTAAGTAGTTGTTAGGGCATTCTGTTAAATGGTCCCTCTCTGGAACTCTCTGATCATTGTGTGACAGGTAGCTGACAAACGATCCAATAGCAGTTGCTCATACCATAGAATGATTTAATTCTAGTTATTGTCAGCAATTCAATATAAAAAGTGAGTTTCCTAGATTGTTTCTTTTGAAAACATTTCGAGATTAGAGAAGTTGTACAGTGTTTCACAAGAACAAAGCAAAAAATTGAGATTACATTAAACAAAAAGTTATGACATTTTTTTCTGCCACTAGTGACCACTGAAGTAATCCTCTAATTGCTTCAGCACTACTACTACCAGGTTGGTGCCACAAGATGTAGTATGTTCTGAGTATTACACTGCCTTTGCAATCACATCTCAAGCAGTCATTGGAAAATAGGGCATAACATCCTACAACAATACAACATCATATATGCAAACAGAGCATATTGCTCACTGTAACAGCTGGGTGTCATTTTTCTGTGCTCACAGTCTTCACATCATGTGTCACTTTAAAATATTTTTTCACGGCATGGTGCCTGTGATAATCACTTGACAATAAGAGGAGATTAATTGTAAAAATGTATCACTGGATGGTACGGTTACTTTATCTATTATAAGTTATACAGCTGTCATCTCCTTAAATCCTAAATCTTCTTGTTTGCTTAAAATGCTTTCTGTTTGCTGAAGGAAATTTAAGGGGATGCAAACACAATCCACCTTCAACGCCTCCAATCTCATAGGCACAGAAGCAGATGCAATTATTTTAGAGGGAAGTGTCATCAGGACTTTCCAAAAGCATCCACATTCTTTCACCTTCTCTTCTTTTCTTTTCATTTTTTTTTTGCATTTCCATAACTCCTTTTATCAATTAAGTCTGCTCTCAAGATTGTCTCCGGCAATTTCATTACAGCCAATTAGCCTAGAGAGAGTGAGACAGAGGAGAGCTTTGCAGTCAGCGAGGGAGCTGCAGACGAACAACATGCATCTCAGCCTTTGCATACCAAACAGTGACAGCAGGAGGTTGCTGGCCAAAAGGCCCTCAGACTAGCTGAGGACAGTTACCTCCCAAGCCTAATAATGTTTCTGAGACGCTCAGTGGAGACTGCAGAGACACACTGCTGGGGCTTTGAGCTTACTTGTATAAAGAAAGCCTGTGACAGACACAATGCTGACCGCAAAAGGAGAGAAGTCCCCTCCTCTGTTGGACGGTGAAACACAAGCTTAAGTCAGCATTCAGACATGTGCAGTGGGCAACAACACAGCTCACGGGAGAGTATTCATAAAGCTAGTTTTTAAGGAGACAAATCTTCATGATCAGTCAGCACTGTAGTATGTACTGCATGGAGAAACATTTCCCCTGTTCACTTGACTGCTGAGATCAAATGTTTATATAGCGCCTTTCTAGTCAGAATCAAGTAGCACTTTATTTTCACCCACCTTTTTGAATTATCGGTAGCCTAACTGTAGAGGAGTAATAACATTATAATAGTAGTAATACAATATAGTTGTAATATTTTCAATAAATTGTCCATGTGAGTTTTGAACACATTTATTAACATTTTGAAACCTGCTTCTGAATGATTTGTACATGTGTATAAAGAGATAATAAATGCTTTATAACACACTGCACAATGTGTCTAATCATACAGGTACAATACAACATGAGTTACAAAATAGTCAAAGCTTTAAAATGTCCTTGTATTTGGATACAATTTCCTTATAGTGTGTTATAGTCCATTTATAAATGGTTGAATGAAAGAAGAACAGAAAGAGAATGAAAGAAGTCACTTGGCATTGGATTAGTCACACAGGATTTTGTTTCTTAGATGTAATAATGTTGAAATGAAATTATTCTGCTGGTTTGTACAGTCTCCATCGTCCATGTGTGGTCCATCAGGTATAACCAGGGTATTCCCTTTAATGGCATCAAAACATATGGCTATGCCACAGCTGGCTAACTCTCCTGCAGCAGATCAGACTACCACAACACCTGGGAATCCACATGGGTTCTTGGGGAATAACCAACATATGCCTGACTATGCAGTTTACTGCAAAATTACCTGCGTTCTGTTTTTGTATCGTGCTGCTCATGTGGTGCTTAGACTTCGTGGTGCGGTACTGTGGTGCAGTATCAAGGCGGTCTGTATTCTTGATCTCAGAGGCTGGTTTTAAAAAAGCAACTTTTAGCAACTTAACATGGCAGTAAATAAATAAAATAAAATAATTGTTTTTGTAAGTTGGAGGCTGGTAACAGGGTTGCAAGGATTTGGTTAGTTTATTTTTTTTCAGCTTTTAAGCTAGATATTAAAAGCTGCATTACAGGAAGTGAGGCAGAAAGGTAGGCAGCATAGGTTTTCTTTGTATTTGGCTGATTTAGAGGTTATTTGTGAATCAACCAATTCAACTTTTTTCATCTTTCTTGGTTAATTTAAACAAAACCACTCTTTTGAAATTTACACACATTGCTAATAAAATCAGTAGCCTGTAAGATGGTTTTGATACATTCATGCCCTTGTCAACACATTCATTTGCAGAATGATGATAAGGTACAGTGCACATAAAATCAATTGCTTTCATTTGCTACATTTTGTTATGCTTCTTGTTTATAGCATACTTCTCATATTTCTTAAGGAAACTGTGGGTGGTAGATTGATGAATCATGCTGCTTCTCACCCACACAGCAACAAAAGGAGTAACATATGGCCCATTGAGAAGGTATATTCAACCTAATTTTTTTTTGCATTAGGAACAGTGTCTTTTAGCTTTATGACATCAACATGCTAAATGGAGTGTCACTGAAGTCTGTCTTTCTTTCTTGTCTGTGCACAAGCACAGCAGCTGGAGACAAGACACAACTATCAGTCTTTCATTACAGATTCCTCCTACATCGAAGATGATCTGATCAGATTTCAAAGAACCTTGTTGCATTAGTTTTCATATGAATTAGAACAAAAAGACATTTTCATGAAACCACTATTTCCCATTAATACATGGTATTTATATTAATACCCCACATGAGGGTTATTATGACAAATAGAATTTTGCAAAATTTGAATCAAAATCTGATGGCCGTTGTGAAATGATTTGCTTATGTTGCCTGGTCACAGATTAAAGGCCTGGTCATGCCAGCATTTAAAACTAAAAATATCTCCGTAATTTCAATTGATACAAATGTATTTACCATGATTAGTGGACAGCATCAATGTGCAGAAATGTTTTGCATCAATTTTGGTGAACTTTTGACCAAATAATTGGGGGCATTTTAGCAGTGCTGACCTTTGAGGGGACAGAGCCACAGAGTCCAAAATAGAGGAAGCATACAACTTATTAGTTGTGTTGCATTATCCACTTTTCTTTAACCTACCCTGTCAGAGTATAAAGTGCTCCACAGAGAAGTGGTTTTGAGGTACTTATGAAACCGGAGTCAATGGTATATTTTTTGAACAAGCTAAATCTGTTAGCTTGTTCGCTATTTATTTAACTTTTTTGCTAAACAAAATAATATACAGCGGTGAACCAAATGCCAATATGAGGGAGGAAACAGAAGAGTAGAGCATAAAGAATGACAATCTCTGAGAGCTATTGTGTATTCTGTGAGTTGTGTTTTAGCGGTGAGTAGTCTCTGCATCACCAAGCGTAGAACCAAATATTTTGCAAAGGCATGCAGATTTATTTAGCTGTAAAACTTTCTGTTGCCTTAATTGATATTTTTACTGTTATTTGGTTTGGTTTGCATTTTCTAGCCTACTGACCACTCAAAGCGCTTTACAACACATGTCACATTGACCCATTCTCACACATTTCACTGATGGCAGAACCATGCAAGGTGCTGACCTGCTCATCTGGAGTTCAGTATTTTGCCCAACAACACTTCGACATGCAGCCGGAGCCAGGGATCAGACCACCAACCTTCTGAGTAGGTCACAGCCACCCCAATTTGATGGATGATTGTTAAGGATGTTTCTCCTAAGTTTTTAAACCAAGTTTCAGGAGCTTTAAGCTCTTTGTAATGTTGGTCTATGGTCCTATTCTGCCTAGATTCTCAACACATAATTTGGTTTCTCTTCTGTTTGAGTGTTTTGTTAAACTAGCGAAGACACCTGAATGTTTCCACATTACAAAGAAGTGATGAGACACGACAACTTCATTTGCCCTCACCTCTACAGGCAAAGCTGACATGCTGTCCAATATTTTATAATAAAGTTCAGTTTGTGCACTTGGAGTACTTAGAGCACTAGCATCATCTGCATTCATTCAGGATGAATACTGATTCATCAGAGTAGGTGCTTGACTGTTGGACAGTCTTTCCGCCACAATCTTTTTTCCACCATCTCCCTCTCTTCTAGAAATGTCCATCCCAGGCTCACTGTTTGTGCATACATGCCACACTCTTCATGTATGGTGTTATTTCCTAAAATAAGTCACACCTCTGCATTGTGTTATGGTTTGCTGGAGGCAAATGTGTCTTGAAAGGGCCTGCAAGAGACCAGCGTATTCAAACAGTGTGCAAGGTGAGATATTTTGTGTGGATTTCCACTCACTTACCTGAACAACTGTGAAATCACAGAAGCTTACATGTTGCATCCTCCACTGCGATTGCATGTGGATAACCATTCCTCTCATAAGTAATGCAGAATGGAATGAATCCTTCAGAACCTTCAGTCTGACAGCAGCAGCTGCTTAAAAAGACTGCCAACAGTTTTCATGGATATTCTTCTCTTACTGAGACAAGCTAACAAACCAAGGTAATTGTGTTTGAGGGCTTTCCAAAGGGTCAACATATAGAGTGCGATTGAGGAGAAAATTGCTATGGAAATTGAAAGGTTCTCAACTCTTTGCGTTAGCTGAAAATGATTTTGTTGCAATTTAGTGTGGAGCTCGCCTGTTTTAGGAAATGTAACAGTGTGTATACATCTATCAACCATGTTGTGTGCTCTGTTCTGAAAGGATGCCCGTTTGTTGGGTTGCAACAGCAGACAGAAAGAGGCAACGTTGATGCGACAAACTTTGCTCACCCCACTTCTACCTACCACCATCACCACCACCACCACCCACTCGAGTTTGTGAAGATCCACAGCGTTCTGTTTCTTCTTCCTGTGTTCATACAAATAATGCATCGAGTTTTTAATTGATCCCTCTGGGGTGGCATTCTCACAGTTATGGGAGACTTAGGTACACAATGGTATAAACCTCGATCCTGTGATTTCTAAGCAAACACAGTGTTTTGAATACCTACCTCCAGGCAGCATTAATTGGTTTTGCATAGATACTCGTGCTTCCTCATTGCAGAGACCTTCAGTGGAGAATGGGATGTTATTGCAGTGTAAGTTCAGGAATGGGAGTGGAATATCTAGTGTGTTAATGATGTACATACCAGCTTGCTGTACACATTTTATTTTATTTTTTTTAAGTACCTGTTAGTTTTTGAAGTATTTATTGTGCACATAAACTGGGATGGCAATACATTTTTCAGCTCTGAAAAGATACGAACAGCGTCCAGATGTTCACAGTAATTTAGTTTAGCTTAATAACTCAGCCAAATCTGAACACACAGAAATCATACACACACTGCTGCAATCAGAAAACACTCCATCTCTATCTATGAATCAGTTAGCAAATAACTACTTATAAGATCTTGTTGCATAATGATCAGATTCTGACTTTTTCAGCAGTACATGATCAGTAGTAAAGTTAATTTAGTTGTTGTATTGTAACTTTCCATATTCAGACATTCAGCAAGGTGCTAACCCTAACTTTTCATCAGTTTTTACAAGCTACATGCAACATGGCCCAGAAAGCTTGTAGATTTTTCTGTCTCTCTCTCTTTAAACCAACTCAGACAGACATACCTTCACCAGAAACTGTAACAATATTAGGATCATGTATACAGGATAAGAACAGGTGGTCATATAGATGTCATGTCCCATGATCAAAATCAGGACAGGACGACTAGGACTCATGTGCATGTTAACAGTCTCATTTGGGGGATTCTCTGCAACCTCAACTATTTTCATCAAGATTTCAGTATAAGGCCATATGTGGGAAAAGACTCTGAGCTCTTACTCATTTCCTCATGTTCTGTGATCTGTCTCCACATGTGTAGAAGGGTTGTTGGTAGGTTAGTGTGCGTGTGCATGCCCTCTTTTTGTCCTGAGCCTGAAGTCTTTAAGCTCTATCTTTCTGGGGTGTTAAATGTCCTCATCCTTGTCCGCCAGACTCTTTGAGAGCAGATGATCCTCATTAATTGTGCCCAGATGGAGGGCATGTGTCTTTGCAGCCTCTACTGTCCTCACACTGAGAAACCCAATCTGACAAATCCTCTTACAACGATATCATTCTCCCACCATCCCATCCTGGCGCTGTCCTCATCAGACATTGATGCAGATTTGTCCTTCCTTATTTGCACATGCTGTTGATGCAGGTGAAAGCAGTAGTGAAACTAGGACAGACGGTGTGGATGAGTTGTAATAAATGACAAATACCCTTCTCGCAGCACTTTTGCTGACACGTGAGGTAAGGTAATCACAGTAAATTTCGTCGCACCTCCATCCAATTGAAGGGTCAGGGCGCCATACCATCAACTACAATAATTGAGCTGTCGTTTGAAACCTCTTTATTTCCCAGTTATCTTCTTGTATTCCCCCTTATTATATATTTCATGAAATTTTCATCAGCTCAAGCGGGGAGTTTCCTTTTCGCATTTACTCAGCTAACTTGAATGTTGTTGAAGACTGTTGAATGACAGCGAACATGATCTAGAGCCATGTTACCAGGTGAAAGCTGCATGCTGATGAAAGAGCAGTTCATGATAGATCAATGCACTCAACCTTTAAATGTGAGGAAATGACAGCCCACTTTTTTAGTCACTTCCTTCCGTTTAAAGCCATCTCCGCTGCTCAGTTACTGATGCCTCATACAGATCACAGCTATTCTATACTGTGGGCTCAGGGCGTGGATTACACCTCAATGTAGCCGATTCACTAGCTGCTGTGATAGATCAATTTAGTGTGCTAACATCATGATGCAAATGGAGAATCTGAATTTCTCTGAAAAATTATTCAGTGTCAAGACTTTTTTTTTCTGTTCAGCAAAGAGGGAGTTGGTGTAGCAACTCTATCCTCGTGGCTGTACTACATGCTGTATGCTTAGATAAAAACATTTCTAATGGTGTGGTTTTAGATTTCTGTGCAGTGATCTCATTAATCTTATACAAAAAATAGAAATGGCCTCCGGTGGACAAAGCTCAGTGTCCTTTTGATTAGTGGTTTCACCATTCAGTCATTTTCTTTCACTTAAAGAACTATTTTTTTATATTTTCTGAACAGATTTATGTTGCTGTTGAGGCCAGCAGTCAAAGCTGTTGCAACTTTTTATTTCCCAATTTTATGAAATCTTATGTAGTCTTTAAAAAAACTTTTAAAAAAAGTTTCAGTCATTAACAATTTTGTGAATATTCCACATTTAGTACCATAAATTGTTGAATCCTCTTCTGACAAAAATGCAAAATTTAACCAAAAAAAAAATGAAATTGTTGACAGGAGAGAAGAGACTTTAAGTTTTAAATCCAGCAACTTTTAAAGGTGCAATTTGTAATATAAGGCCATGATTTTAGTTTAAAACGTTCTAAAAATGAACTAACATTATAAACAGAATGTGAAGAAAACAGCTGACATGTACAGTATGCTAGGCAAAACATAAGTTTGAATTTCAATGATCAGTTCCAAATGCTGGATTTGGTCTCTGATTGCTTGGGGGCATAAACAACGGCAAACTTAGATAGAGCTACATCAACAATGTTTTAATTACAAATTGCTGTATGTGAAATAACACTTAAAACACTAAATCAAGAGGTAAGGGATCTTGCATCAGTGAATAGACTTTTGCACAATCTGTGCCAAATGTTCGAGCTGAAGAAGTTCAATTAAATATGCATGCACACGAGACTGTAGAGGAAAACAACAAAAGCATCTTCCCTGATGATGATGTGTGAATAAACCTTGGCATTTCCCTTCGTAACACTGGAACGTTTTGAAGGAAGTAGGCTATGTGAATGCTCGTATCCATCTTAGAACTGTTTAATTACAATCGGTGCTCTTTGATACCAACCTCTCTACTGGTAAATAGATTTGGTATTGGTAACTTGATTGTTATCTCAGTTCCATAGAAATCACACATGGAAAAGTTCCACTGCAATGCCTTAAACCCTGGATATCATCTGGGTGGGAGAATTTATAGAGTCAAAATAAAAAGCCACATGTGAAGGAGAAACAGCGAGACAGAGGAGCACAACACTCATATGGAGAGCTCTGAACATCAGAGTGTTTGAAAGGTATATTTTTTCCTGAGCTCCTTACTGAATTAAACCACAATTCCAAGTCACTTAAACCTCCAAAAGGTGGCAGTAGGAAGATTGACACAGAGAGAGGAAGGAAAGAGAGTGATAATTAAACAGAAATATGCTCATATAAACATGTAATAGGCCATTTTGATGTCCATAGGCAGCAGTTTTCGTGACATGGCCCAGCCGTCCGCTTATTTCCATTAATCCTCTGCCCTTAGCCTGAAAAACATCCAGGATGCTTCAACTGCCATCTGCTCAGACTGGCTAATAAAAGCAACACCATTAAAATGTTAAATTAAAATTATGCCTTTTTATGATTATGATGGGAGACTGTAATTATTGCTGTAGACAGCCCTCTGGTGGAGACTCTTTCTTGTGTAAATTTAGGCCTTTTCAGTTTCATTACTGAGCCCTCAGTGAGGTTTTTGCTTTGAGAACATTGGTTGCAGCTAGATGATATGCTTCTAAAACACTGTTTCCTCTAACAGTTCTCTAAGCTGCAAGAATTTGAGCCATTTTGGTTTAGTCCTTGATGTAGATGCTGATATGAAGTAGATAATATACTACTGTCATAAGTTTATTTAAGGGGATATACTGCAAAGACTACATTGAGGAGGAATGCCAGTGTGATAGATGGCCACAGTCCATCATTAAAAGACTTCAGGCCAGGTCCCAAGGCTGGCCGATGTGTCTCTATGCTGCCCAACTGAGCAGCCCACATTACCTCAGTCAGGGTGGAAGATGGATTTGAGCGTTGCAGCGCTCACTGTCATACGGGTTGACCAGTTGGGGTGGGGGGGGGTGGGGGGGGTGGGGGGGTCAGACCAGGTCTGGGCTGCCCACAGCTTTTGTATGTCTGTCTCATTTCACAATTCATCAGCCAAGCGTGACTGTCAGGAGAGCCTTCAGCTCCAGCGATCCATCAGGACCTGTCAGCCAGCCATCACAACTGAGAGATGAGGCTCCGGCATTCGAATTCCATTAGCCCCATCAGCCCCGGCTCTGCCGCCAAGCAGGCCAGTCAGCCAGCCAGCACCTTGTTCGGGACTCAAAGAGATAATAAAACCATATCAGTGAATCAGAAACACCTCCCGACTCCATCCACCCGCTGCCACTCCCTCTGCCTTCCCGTGGGATATGCTGCTGTATTAAAGCCACATTGACAATTCTGTCCTTTCACGTTTTGCCTCCCAAATGAAACATTTCTGCTTCTTCCAACTCTTTTACCCCCTCACATCAGCACTTTTCGTTGGATTTCTTTGGACAAAAAGGTGAGTTTAGGATGTGTCATCTTCGGTGTCACAGAGATCAACAGATAGTTGTCAGCTGCACTTTGATCCTTGAGTCTTTGATGATGGCTGGCCTCTTAATTCCAATATGTAATGAACGAACAAGTTTTTGGTAATCACGAACACATATGAGTACTGCATGTTGAGTCCTGTGGAATCATACTGTTAGTATTAAAGGAGCTGACAGACTAGCCTAGCCTACTAGATTAGCCTCTATTCAATCACGCTTAGCACAACCTTACTAACTGGATCACAATGTGTTCTGTCTCTGCCTCTTCCAGAGACATGTCAGAGAACAGCTCACGTTGCTGTGCTCATCAGCCCAAGCTATGTGTGTGTTACTTTAGATGTCACAGGCACTTTATATACAGTAGATTTAGCCACAGGCTAGATGCCTGTTAGGGATAGCACCTGCAGGTCCACATCATCCACAGATGATGCGAGTTTAGCTCTGTTAAGTGGTGTAGAATGTAGCAGAGTAGCTCAGACAAGAGTATAGATTTAGAAGAGTGAAGAGATCTCTCATTTGTCTCACACATTTGTCAAAGCACCTGCCACACCTGCTTTCTTATTAACTGTATCCTGAGTGTTATACTGTATTTCTAAGGATTGCTTGTATACCAAACACCAAAGAAAAGCTTACCTTATTGAGAACAATCAAAACTTACACTTAAAAAATGACTTTGTCTGATATGTGACTGATCATCTTTCAACTTTGCTGTACTATCTGTTGTACAATAGTAAAGTATATTGCCTCCCATTTTACCAACAATACCCTGAGTGACAGGCTTATGTCCTGTCACGCTGTCTTTTTCTTTAGCCAAACTCCAGGACCCTGGGTTTTTTAGTAGGTAGAGAAGATGAGGTATTCTGTTTCATCTCCAGCATCGGCATCATTATCTTTCTCCTTAATCCTTCAGTCATTCAATTTGCAGCCAGCGAAGTGTGAAGCTCTATAATGATGGGTTATTGACCCGTTTGCTGTTTGGCAACAAGGACAAACTGAAAGGATAGTTCCTGTTTTCCCATGCGATTTTCAGATGGCTCTTTGGCGCTGAGGGTAAGGTAACTGAAATCGATAATTTGGTTGTCTGGTAATGGCCATACAAATATCTAATGTTTGCCATCAGTAATGCTGGATTTGTGTACAGCTGTACAATTCCATTACCTCTTGCATTTTGAGTTAAATCATCCTCTCCATACAATGTTGCTGATTTAGGGCATGTTTTGTTGATTTAAAAAAATCATAATTATTGAGTAGTTCCTGTTTTTCATTACCCATTGTTACAGTTTGTGCCAAAAACACTAGGAGAGGGTAGGACCCAATGCAGACACAGAGAGCAGGGCAGGTTAAGTTCAGTAATATTTAATAAACATAAAGACAAGAGGCTTACGGGATGTTGAGGCAGGAAAAGGTCAAAACCAGAAATCAGTCCAAATAGACAAACAAATCTGAAAGGGGTTAAGGCAAAAACCCAAAGCAAAAGCAAGGTCCAGAAAACAGAGAGGCAACATTACAAGAACCGCTGGAACGAATGCACGCTAGGTAACACGACAAACTGGCAAGCAAAGAGGGGAGCACACAGACTTAAATACACAAGGTAGGGAAGGTTAACAAGAGACAGGTGAAACTAATCAGGGCGGGGCAGACAATCAAATCAGGCAGGAAAAGAACAAAGGGGGGGGGGGGGGGGGG